>PVKM010000458.1:0-107428 GCA_004027735.1 Carollia perspicillata | reverse complement strand
CCTTTGTAATCAGAGAAATAGCCTTGGTTCTTCTTTTTAAAAAATTAATGTATACCCCCTTCACCACTTTCTCAAACCCCACCTCACCACCACCCTCCACCTCTGGCAATCACCAATCTGTATCCATGAGATTGTTTTGGTTTTTTTTAGATGCCACATATAAAAAGGGCACATTATTTCATTTAGCATAATGCCCTAGAGGTCCACCCATGTTGTCAAGAATGACCCCTATTCTTAATCAAAAGGGTTATTGGAGGTTGCAGGGGGAGTGGGGGGGGAGACTACGATGACTCAGATAAACCAATTGCTCCAAAAACCCACAAATCACTGGCCTTCTGAATCCTCTGTCCTCTCTGACAAGTTGTGATGCAAACCAACGATGAAAATCGACCAGCAGACAAGGCCTCGACTTTCCCCTTCTTGCTCTGGAGTAGAGAGCAACTATATTTCTACCTTGCACTGAACAATAAATAAGTGACTAGCTTTAATTTTGAATTCCCCAGAAATCACAAAATCAATTCAAACAAAGTAATCTGTGGAGACACGAGAGGCTGGTAAACATTAACATTTGGACCTAAAGCCTCAGCACCCGTGCCGGAGCAGAGACTGTAAGGAGCCATCTGTCCACTCTGCCAGCCCTTTGTCCTGTCTAAGCTTTCAGACAACTTGCTCTTGCCTTCCTTTCTCATCTTTGCTAGAAAATATCTATAGAGAATCCTGATTTTCTGAAAGGAACAATAAATGGCCTTTCCCAATAAAATAACTGACTACTAGTCATTCCTACATGAAGCACTCTCAACTGAGGGTCCTTGACTAATGCTTACTACGAATTATTCTTTAAAATCCAGACAAAAAAATAGTCACGTTTATAGCTTGTCTCCTGTTGGCATTGTGAAATATTAGCATTGCCCGAGGCTACAACCCTGGGCTTCCCCATCTTTTCTGTTCACCATGGAAATACCATGCACAATCACAGAAAGGAGAGGGTACCATTTCAAGTGAGAAAACAGAAGTCATAGACCTCTGCCAGCCTCTAAGTCATATGAAAGAGAGATTCAGGGCAGAGAGAACAACGTGTACAAAGACAGAGAGGGACGAAGTACGCAGTATTCAGAAAATGCTCATCATTTCCTCACCTTAACCTTTCTTTACAACTGGTGTTAGACTGAGCAAATACATTGGTTTTTTTCCAACCTTGAATCTCAAGGCTAAAGTTAGATGACTTAAGAAATTTTTAAAGGTCCAATTATTTCATTTAGGGCTAACACTACAGCTAAATTAAAGACATGCTAACAAGTTTCCCTTTTGAGCCTCATTAATTAAGAAAGTAATCAGAGTAAAGATGGAAAAAAAGAGAGTAGCTGGATGGCAGTATTACTGAAATAGCTTTTAGGTACCTCCATTTGCACCTACTAGGAAAGCAAAGGGGAAAGTAATCAATTCTAGACTATGAAATCTGAAATTCTGAAGTCTTTTACATGTAAATACATTTTAACTACCATATAGTTGCTTTGATTGCCAAAAGAGTACACTAATTTTATTCAAAGAAAATCTTGATTCTACATAATCTAAAGGTACAATTAAGATCTGCTTACTTACGAGATTTCTTAGGGTAAGCTTGCTGATAAAATTCACCATTTTCAAAGATCAAAAATATACCATTTTTACTATTTGAGTCAAGACCAATCAATACTGCTTAAAAATATCTGCTAAAGACTTTGGATTTACCACACATAATAGAAAACTACCTAAATTTACAATTACCTTTTAGTGTTTCTAATTTACAATTATATTTTAGAAAGAGTATCTAATTTACATTTATATTTTAAAAAGCATTTCAAAGGAATGCAAATGATCTTTTGGGGGGGAGTATCAGCCAACATCCCTTAGTTGCTGTGATGATCAAATTAAAACAGATACATTAAGCATCCAGTGTGGTGCCTCATACACAGTAGGCGTTTTAAGAAACCAGCCTTCTCGTCTCCATTCAGTACAATCACTCCAGTCCAGCTCTCTCTGTGCTCAATGAGCTCAGAGACATAAAGAGCATAAGTCTATGGGTTCCTTTTGGAAAATTAAAGGGAATCACTGATCTAAAACCAACCAGGATGTATAACACTTAAAAATCAAACTAGTCAAAGAACACATATGAATGACTCATGGACACTGACAATGACAGCAGACTGACTGTGGGCGAGAGGTGTGGGCTGGATGGAGGGAGGGTCATGGGGGGGTGGGAATTGGGATAACTGTAATAGAATAAAGAATTTTTAAAAAGTATAAGTGGGTATCAGCCTTGAAACAAGTGATGTTGGCCCATGAAATTGGATGAAATAAAATTCAGTTTACAGACAAAAAGTGTGATATCTAAATATAACTTTTTTAAAAAATCACAAAACAATTTGAAAAATAAATTCCATTACTTTAATGAAAAGATCTTATAACCTACTCACATACTTCTGCTTCACACTAACTTTCAAAACACTCTTTAAAATTGCTATTTCTATCCCATGTGATTCATACTAATTAAACTATGTGACAGTCACTGTAATATTAAATATTAAAATCTGACTCGAGGAAGGCTCACATTTTGCTTCTGTTTATACTATTCCTCATTGACAAAAAATTTTCACGACAAAATTCTCTCTAAAAATATCTTCATTTTTGAAAATCAATATATGAAAATTTCCTATGTAATACACTTTTTGAAGATGTGTATTATATAGAAAATTTAAGTTTTGTATCAATCATCTGCACTTTAAAAATTGCTAACTAGATACGCTAATAAGATTTTCTTTTTAAAGATTCATTTTAATAAATCATGTATTTATCCATTAATGAAGTAGAAATATATATAGGACTCTTAAAATAATGCTTTCTAGTACTTAATATATAAAAAGTGGCCATGTTAAAATACTAAAAATAAATAAATAAATAACCAAGATGTTAAACTTACCTTTTTGTTGGCAACAAAATGTATTCTCAAGTTTACAAAGCAAATCCACATTTTCATACTTATTCTCATTTGCTTTTATCCAGAAACAGTCTTCAGTCATTTCATGAGGTCTGATCTGCAATCAGAGAGAAGACTGATTCATAAAGAGACGGGTGTTTCATCCGTCCCAGAACAGTCATTATGTTCAGCCCCTGCGGCCCATCGCTGCCAGCCAGTGTTCATGAAGTAATTCCTATATGGTTTTTCTCCAATCTGTGTTCAACGAGATACAATTTCTGCAGGAAGTTAAACTTTTATTAGGGAAAAAGTTGGGGATTGAAGCTGAATAAAATGAAGTTTGTTTCATCTCAATTATACTTCTCAGAGTCTTTAATAATGCTCATGTGCACTATAATTCTTCCATTACACAGAACTTCCCAAGGTTATGTAACCAACTAACATTGACTCCCACCGAATTTATAAACTAGAAAGCCTTAGTTGAGAGCAAAAGGCTTTGTCTCAACACTTACAAGGCTTTTTTCTTTTTTTAAAGGCTATTTAAATTCACTTTGAATAGGGTTCTTACTGGAAATTATACATAAGTACAAAAAACAAAATTAAATTTTAATTTAGGTAACAGTATGTTTTCTTCTATTTATTCATTTATTTGTTTATTTTTTAAAAAAGTATTTTTACCTTTAACCAGTTCAATCTTCTCATGCTGATTTCAGGTTTAAATTCTTTCTTTGGTTTTAACCCAAATGGCAGGGTAGGTGGAAGAGAGTTTCCTCCACTAAGAAGCCCAAGGGGAGGAGGTGGAGGCACAGGACCACCAAATGACAGAGGCATTCCTGGTAGCGGAGGAGGCGGTGGAGGAGGGGGTGGAGGAGGGGGAGGGGGTGCCACAGGAGGAGGAAGGGCTGGGTGCTCGGTTCCATTTTCTTTGGACAGATGCAAAGAGGTATTTATATCAGCTGGCAAGCCACCAAACTAGAGAGAGATAAATAAATAAATGAATAAACAAACAAACAAGAAAACATGACTAAGAACACTCTACAGAACATGTAAAAATACTTTCCTTAAAAATAATATAATAGTTTAAACCAAACATAATTGAATATTGGTAATTTCATGTGGTTTAACCTAAAAATTCCAGTGATATTCATTCCCAGTTTAAGAATATAATTATTCCCTGGCTGGTGTAGCTCAGTGGCTTGAGCGTGGGCCTGCGAACCAAAGGATTGCAGTTCGATTCCCAGTCAGGTCACATGCCTGGGTTGCAGGCCAGTTCCCAGCAGGGAATGCACAAGAGGCAACCATACATGGATATTTCTCTCCCTCTCTCCTTCCCTTCCCCTCTAAAGATGAATAAATAAAATCTTTTAAAAAAAGAATATAATTATGACTTTTCATGAAAATGTAACTGAAAAAAATATGACTCCTCATTTTGAGGTAGTTATGATCATCCAGGTAGATGTCTAGGAAGGAAATGGGTCTAAAGGTATGAAAATCAGCAGATTCTAAGGGACAGTTAAAACCATGTGAGTGGAGAAGTTCACCTAGTACAGAGTCTGTAGCAGGAAGTAAGTCCTATGTACAGAATTCTATAAAACACTGGCATTTAAATAAGCTTTTTTAAAAATCCAGAAAAAGACTTAACTACTATTGCCACATCAAGCCTTTGCCCTTGAGGAAAAAAAATTTTTTAGTAGGACCTCCAAAGACATGTCATGATCTGGACCTGGTCAAGTGACTTTCCTCTACCACTCTATGTATATGCCAACCTCATTTCAATGTCAGGTTCCTAGCATGTGTATTCCTTCCACCTGGAACATCCTCTTCACCTGTACCTTTCAATCTTAGCTACCATATCCCTTTCTCAGGAAAGCATTATCTGACCACTCATTTCACACCAACAGTACCCTTCACTTCTCCTTAATAGCTCTTCCCAAAAGTGTTTCATAACCATTTATGGAATCATTAGCATTTATGTCTTTAATAGATTATAACTCTATAAGGGAAGCGACTATGCCTATATAGCTGCTCTTTTCCCCAGCACCTGATGCTGTGCCTGGCCAATGACAGCCATTGAAGAAATATGGGTAGGTTAAATGAATTAAAGACAAGAGGAGAAAAAAGGCAAGGTACACACAGATTCCTGAATCAAAAATGAAGAGAGTGACCCCCCCTCCCCTAAGAAAGGCATCAAATGTCACAGAGAAGCAAGCTCAAATTAGGAGTGAGAAAGAGCCAAATGTGTCCCCTGGTCACTTTTCTCCTTATGTTCCATGGCATGGTAAGAATTTAATAAACATTTTGGTTGCCATAAATAAGTTCTGGGTTCATAATTAATTTTTATGATATGATTATTTTCCTGAAATTACCAACTTTAATCCTGAACTACACATATACATACATACAAACTACCTTGCAAATGGTCCACATTTAATAAACGTTAAATCATTTTCCAGTTGTATGCCACAATTATGAAAAATAGATCATGTATAAAAGCCTGAAATTGACATCTGAGATCAGCACAAAGAAAAACTGTCATAAAAACTGAAACCACAAATCAAAGAATATGCCTTATCAAAAATATTCACTTTAGTGTTACTCTGGGGTGTTGTGGTCTTGGACAGCACTGCCCTTTGAATGTTAAGGAAGTATGTATACTCTACTCACACTCAATATACATGTGGTTAACCATTAACATCTTAAAGCAAAGACATGGTTGGATTTCTGCTCTTGACTAGTTTATATAACAGTATGGCTGACTTGAAATACACTGCTCATGAGGCTGGACACTATGACTGTCTTGCTCAAAATTATATTTCCAGCACCTAAAAATGCTTGGTTGTTAAGTGACTAAAGGAATGAAATCTAAGATAACAGAACATATTTTACTCATAACTTTCATCATCAGCATAGCTTTTATCAAAGGGAAGCATCTTAAGACAAATGCAGAGATTTCATGAAAAACACATAACTAATTCAAAGGAGGAATTTGTCAGCTGTTCTTCAAAAATGAATATGGTGGCCAATGTTTAGTCCCTAATTCCAACCCTTCCTTTCATAGGCATAAAAACATGCCACGCAAGTGTCCACAATTTTTACAGCATAGGATTTAATCTGTTTCAAAATGTAAATTTATTGGCATTTTATATAAAAGCACATGCAGCAATTAGATATCCGAAGATGGTAAATATGTTTTTATAAACTGAAATTTTCTGGAGTACATTTATAAGCAACCCTTCAACTGGGAGAAATTAAAAAGAAAAGAAAGTCTTTAAATTTATATTATCCCATATCAGGAAAAACGTTTCATAAATATTTCAGCCATTGTCTGTAACTCTATCTAAAATATAAAACACAATCAAATGTTCCTTTTAATGTGAAAGACAAAGAACCACCTGGGAAATACAAGAAAGTTCAATAAACTGTTTTATTTTCATTTTGTGCACTAAAGAAAAAAAGATAATTGAGAATAATTTATTTGTAGGTAGGAGCTTTTAATTTTTTTTAATTGAATACTAACAGAGAACTCTCCCTTAAGGTTTCTTCAAACAGTCGCTGTAACAAAACTATCCACTAAGTTTTAAAAAACATGCCAACAATAGAGGAAATAGTATACCAATATACAGAATAGTATACCTGAGACTATTTCAACACAACCATAAATTAGAACAAAAGGAAAACAGTAAAATGATAGTAAGTGCTCATCATCCTATATATAAATATACATAAAGAAATTTAGCTATGAATATTCTACCTCCCAACTTCCATCCATTGTAAATATGTAGATGATGTATGTCTTGCTATCTAAATGTTTTATGTGTATGTGAGCTATCTGCTTCACAATCCAGATTTGCGCGCTCTCTCTTTTTTTTTGTCATGTTTTAAATCTATTTACTTTTGGAAATTGAAAAATTATCAGAAAATGTTCTTATTCAGCTAGAGGTTATCTTTCACTGCAAGGTACCCATAGGCTGAAGGTCTTGAAAAATAAATAGCTAAAGCAATAATTTCCTGTAGTAGGATAAAGATCAGTGATGAATGACAAATCTAAGATGAAAAGACTTTTTCACTCTTCATGCTTAATTACATAAGAAATGTGACATTACGAACAAAACTCAAATGAAACATAAGGAAGCAGATTGGTTAGTAAAAGTTTAGACATTCTTAAAAATGCAAATTGAAAAAAGTGGCAAAACAGTTTAAACATTTTGATGCAATGAAGATATTATAAGACCTCTGCTCCCCAGGTAAGCTTTCAATACTGAAGTTCACTCTGGATGGACTGTATTTTACCTGAGTTTTAAAAGCTTGTAACTCTGCTTGAAGCTCATTAATCTTCGCCTCTTTTTTCTGCAATTGAGCCTGTGTTTCTTGATGGTCGGCAAACTCTTTTTCAAACTAAAAAGGAAAAAAAGAAGAAAAGGAGAGAGAAAGGGAGATGAAAATAAAAAGCACTATTTATAGAGAAATATGACTCTAATCATCTGTCAGTAGCACATAAACTTTTATGAAAGGAATGGCAGATTTTCACTATGTCACCCCCAGCCTTTCTCTAAGCCCCAACCAAAATCATTTGCAAGCGGGCAGACAAAGCCAGAGACAAGTCTGTGACCTTCTCCTCTCAGCAGAGGAAACTGGCCCACAGTTATCTGCAACCCTGGCATTTTTCCTGACAGTCCCTAAATATCAGCATGACTTTGTGTAAAATAATAGAGAGCAAAGCATTGTACTGAGTTCCCTGACCTCTACCTGAAAAAAAAGTATATTTGAAATTTACCTAAAGTTTATCAACATGACTTAAAAGAATTCCCTGTTAATATGCTCTATTAATAAATAACTATTATGTAAATGCAACAATTTAAGAGAACAAAGTGTTTTTATTTATCATTAATCTGTTGGAAATTAATCTCTGAGAGATTAAGTATAAATTAATCTTTCAAAGTCCTTAGTGGGAGGAATGTAAACAATAAAATTTGGTGAACCTGATGAGTTTTTAAATTTATATAGCCACTCATCACAAGTTCCTATCTTGAATTCAAATAGCTTACTATCATTATGACTGAAAATCTCTCCTAATAGAAGTAAATTTTCAATAGAGTGTTGTCTCATAATTAGTAACAAGTATTTGACTCTCTTTTAAAAGTAGGGGGTGGGGGAATCAATCAGTTAAAAATAATACAACTACTTCACAAATATAGCCTGAACTTTTAAAATACAGACAAACCTCAATAAGAAAAATGACAATATTATGGAACTTAATAGTTTACAAAGGGCTGTATGAATCTTGTTCTCTACTTAAGAAAAACATAGTTCTCACCATACAACTAGTAACTAAAAAATGTGAGATTAAAACCATATTTTATGTCTTTAAAGTCTGAGTTATTTAGATGAAACCACACTATCTTCCTACAATTAATGTTTAGATCATGCTTTACAGTTTTTAAATAGACTTTATGTTTTTTTAATTTTTATTAGTATTTATTTGATGCTGAATTTACTCCTGGGCCGTAAGCATTTGTTTCTTCAGTTTCTTCTGGGATATCTCTTTCTTCTGTGCCACCTCCTCTTCTGTTTGGGGAACAATTTGAATCTGCTCTTTTTTAGGAAGGACCATCTCAATGTGGCAGGAAGAGCTTATGTATGGGTTAATCTGCCCATGAGCTCTGCAAATTCTACACAGCATCTTGGGAGCTTTGTTCACGTGGGTGTGCTCAATGACCAGAGAATCTACATCTAAACCCTTAGGTTCAGTGTAGGGGCCCAGCGGCCATAAGGGGTTAAAGAGAGGGTTTCTCACCGCGGGAGTGGTGATAGAAACCTGGTTTCTAGCCTCAAGGACGTTCTGAGTCCTGACTGCCTCCCTACTGCTAGCTATCTGATTGTTCCCGTGCGCAAGAAGGAACATAGTCTGGGCATATGCGTCATGTACCAAAGATGTAACTCTTAAGGTCACTCTTTGTTCTTTGTTTGTGGCTTGCATAAAAAGGCTCCAGCCATTGCAATAAACTCGCCATTACCAACTGAGTCTTGGTCCTCTCCATTATTTTCATCCCTCACCCTGACTTACGACCCCCTGCCGCAGCGGGCTGCGGCAGTTCACTTTCTGCACTTTTAAGCATGTGTAGCAAAAACTCAGCACTTGTTTTGGGCCGCCGACCGTGTCCAGCCCACTGTTTGGCCTGCCAACTGTACCACTGTAAAGACAGAATGGTACACATTGCTTCTTTAAAGTGACATTTTTCAAATACTTGGTGGTTTTTTGAATATGCACACACTTGATGGCCTGGGCAGTTTCAAGAGTGTTCTTAAAGTGAACACAAAGATTTGAACCTCTTGATTTGCATGATTTTGTGGGATTTTCTGGGTCAAGTGGAGAACGAACCATTTTCAGAGGTCACCTCTGGTCACCTGCAGGAAGAGTAGACTTTATTTTTAATGCCACGATATCAGGCAAAAGTTTCAGATATTTCCTATATACACACCCTCCCCGCACATATACATCGTCTCCTCCTCTCCATGTTCCACAGTATTTAAAGCACAAAAATAAGCACATTTGCATTTCATCACCAAAACAACAATGAAATAAGAAATATTATTACAATTCTAACTACAGGTTAGAAAAGTGAATCTAAGACTCATAATCCTCTCACTCCAAGTGTCCTTTAACTCTGGCACACAAGACCAACATTACTACTCCTACCCCCATTCCTACTACAGCTCCTCCAAACCCCTCCTATCATTAATAATTTTTAAAAGACAGTAATCTTAAATCTAATGAAACAACTAACTTACACACCAAAGCTTAGATCTCAGAGGATAACCCAGAGCCCGCCTGTTACCCAGGGATTCCCAGGAACAGGCTAAGTCACGAACACCTCTTTGCAGTGTGAACCTCTCTATCCTTTTGTCCTCTGACTTACCTACCCCATATGTCACTGTAACATTGTTTTTACTTCAAAGCCAACTCCTTGAAAAAGTGTTCTCACTCCATACTCATTTTTCTGACCTGTGGCCTTTATTCATGTCATCATCCACCACAACGCAGTTATCACTCTTTCATTTTAAAAACTACAGCTCACTTGCCCTGGCCAGGTTGCTCAGTCAGGGCGCATACTTAAGTTGTGGGTTAGATCCCACGTTGGGGCATGTACGAGAGGCAACCAATTGATGTCTCTCTCTTCCCCTTCCCTGCTTCCTCTCCCCCTCTGAAATCAGTAAAGATATCCTCATGTGAGGATTTTTTTTTTTAAATTTTAACAAAAAATAAATAAAAACTATAGCTTACCAAACTTCAAATCACCTGGACTTCTCCCAGCCTCATCTTACTTGATATCTCCATAGCTGTGCTATTTCAGAGGGTACCCACTAGTCATAGGTGGCTATTAAAATGTAAACTTAACTAAAATCAAATAAAGTTAAAATTTTAGGTCCTCAGTTCAACTAGTCACACTATAAGGGCACAACAGACACACTTGATTGACAGCTATTGTGTCAAACAATACAGATTATAAAACATTATCGTCATCCCTGCTCTAAGCATAAATACTTAAAAATATGCTCTTATGTCTACATATTCAATCTCCCTCCCCCTGTGTGTTCTATACAACACGGTCCTAATGCCAGCTGCTCTTACCGGTCCTTTGTGTGTTCCAACTCTTTAACGCTGCTACTGAACTGGACTTTCCCCAGCCCTTTGCTGGACTCAGATCCCATTTTTCATAAGATGCTACCTTCCTCATACATATGCTTCAATTACCATTCTTACATTAATGGCTTCCAAATCCCCATCACTAGCTCAGCTTCTCATCTGAATTTCAGATTGCACATCAGTCCATAAAAGTACTTTCAACTGCTTAATGCATATTTTCCAAGATAAACAAAAACAACAGTATTTTCAAAACTAGTATTACCTTCCCCCTACATACTTTGTTTTTTTAATACTCCTATTCTTTCTAAAGGACAGCTTTAATGACATGTCTCTTTTGCCCTTAAACCTTCTTCACTGGCTTCATTATAAAGGCAACACTCACTGGAATAATATCGAAGAACACTCTGGAATCTGGCCCCGAACTGTGTATTTCCCATTATACAATAACTGTCTAATAGCATGGCTGTGTGTGCCCCTCAGAGTGTCAGGTGCTAAAGATACAGAATTGAATACATTTTGGTCATTGCTTTTAGTATGCATAGTTTCTGGTGACAAAATCAAAGCAGACAAAACAAATCTTGTAAAAATTACTGGCAATAAAGACAGAGACAGTGAATAATTCCTGGAAGGAGGATGTATGACCCAGGGTTAGAAAACCTGGGTAGTTAGTAGAGAAGCAAAACTAGCACATCACCTAGAGAAACTAGGATTGGATGACAAACAACCTCTTATAAGCAGAAAAAATGAGGGGTGAGAACAAACTGCAGTGGAAATTGTTGAAAGGAGTTTTGCAATAAGCCAAAATTTTTTTTATTTTTCCTAAAACCCATGGAACATTATTCAAGTATTTATAATAAGAAAATAACAATCAAGTGTGCATATTGGAAAACCCAAACAGCAGCAGGTGAGAAAGATGAAACAGAAACACTAGAGGCATGAAACAAGTAGGGGTCATGGCAGTAACCCAAGCAAGAACTGAAGGCCTGAGTGAATGAGGCAGAAGACAGGAGAATGCAAAGGAAATGAAACAAAACTTTTTTACAGAATTCAAGAAAGTTAGTGTCCAACTGAATAAAGAAAATGAGTGAGAGAATATGTATAAGATGACTATGGTATTCTACAAGATGAGGAAATAAAATGCAGGTTTGAAAAGTATTTTTAGAGAGACTTCCGGCCAAGATGGAGGCATAGGTAGACACACTGTGCCTCCCTGCACAACTAAAAGAAGGACAACAACAAATTTTAAAACAAAAAACAACCAAAACTGACAGAAAATCAAAATGTATGGAAGTCCAACATCCAAGGAGTTCAAGAAGACACATTCATCCAGACTGGTAGGAGGGGCAGAGACGGGCAGCCAGGCGGAGAGGACTTGCAGCAAGGCGGCAGCTGGAGGACTGAGGTGGGAGAGGTAGCCACTGGCAGACTAGGCAGTCCCACATTCGTGTGCAGATAAGCGAGGAGGAACAACTGGGGAGCAAGACAGACTGCACAACTCAGGGTTCCAGTGCGAGGACATAAACCCTCAAAGCCTCAGACTGAAAACACCTGTGGGGGGTTGAGGTAGCAGTAGGAGAAACTCCCAGCCTCACAGGAGTTCATTGGAGAGACCCACAGGGTCCTAGACTGTACACAAACCCACCCACCCGGGAATCAGCACCAGAAAGGCCCAATTTGATTGTGGGTAACAGAGGAAGTGATTGAAAACCGGCAGAGAGCAGAGCAAGCAGCACTGCTCCCTCTTGGACCCCTCCCCCACATACAGTGTTACAACACCGTGACATGGGTTGCCTTGCCCTGGTGAACACGTAAGACTCCACCCTTTACTACATAACAGGTGCGCCGAGAAAAAAAAAATGGCCTGAATTAAAGAACAGATCAAAGCTCCAGAAAAAATACAATTAAGGGACAAAGACAAAACCAAACTATCAGATGCAGAGTTCAGAACACTGGTTAGCAAGATGCTCCAGGAACTTACTGGGTACCTCAACAGCATAAAAAAGACCCAGGCAGCAATGAAGGTTGCATTCTGTGAAATAAAGAAAAATCTACAGGGAACCAACAGTGATGAGAAAGAAACCAGAACTCAAATCAATGGTTTGGAGCAGAAGGAAGAAAGAAACATTTGACCACAACAGAATGAAGAAGCAAGAATTCAAAAAAATGAGGAGAGGCTTAGGAACTTCCAGGACAACTTTAAATGTTCCAACATCCAAATCACAGGAGTGACAGAAGGAGAAGAGGAAGAGCAACAAATTGAAAACTTATTTGAAATAATGAAGGAGAACTTCCCCAATCTGGCAAAGGAAATACACTTTCAGGAAGTCCAGGAAGCTCAGAGAGCACCAAAGAAGTTGGGCCCAAGGAGAAATACACCAAGGCACATCACAATTACATACCCACAATTAAAGATAAAGAGAATCTTAAAAGCAGCAAGAGAAAAGGAAGAGTGTTACCTACAAAGGAGTTCCTATAAAGCTATCAGCTGATTTCTCAAAAGAAACCTTGCAGCCAAAAAGGGGCTGGAAAGAAGTATTCAAAGTCATGAAAGGCAAGCACCTATATCCAAAATTACTCTATCCAGCAAAGCTACCATTTAGAATGGGAGGGCAGATAAAGTACTTCCTACATAAGGTCAAATTAAAGGAGTTCATCATCACTCAACCCTTATTATATGAAATGTTAAAGGAACTTATCTAAGAAAAAGAAGATAAAAAATATGAACAGTAAAATGACAACAAACTCATAGCTATTAACAACCGAACCTAAAAACAAAACGAACTAAGCAAACCACTAGAACAGGAACAGAATCACAGAAATGGAGATCACATGGAGGGTTATCAGTAGGAGAATGGGAGGAGGAGAGAGGCAGAAAAGGTACAGAGAATAAGTAGCATAAATGGTAGGTAGAAAATAGACAGGGGGAGGTTAAGAATAGTATAGGAAATGTAGAAGCCAAGGAACTTTTATGTACAACCCATGGACATGAACTACAGAGGGGGGATGAGGGTGGGAGGGGGTGTGCAGAGTGGAAGGGAATAAAGGGGGGAAAATGGGACAACTGTAATAGCATAATCAATAAAATATATTTTAAAAAGTTCACATGGAACTATTATAAAAATGACTATGAATAAATAAATACAAGGGTGTGTCCACTTTGTAATAACACCATATGTATGATTTGCACATTTTTCTATACTTATGTTAAGTTTTAAACATGTTTGTTAAAAACAAAATACTGTCCCAAAGAGAGTCTCTGGGAATTTCAAAGAACTAATATACAAAGTTCTCTGACAATAATGCAATTAAATTAGATACTAACAATAAAAAGACAGACAAAACCAAACCTCTTGGAGAGTAAAAAATGCATTTCTAAACTCATGAGTTAAGGAAAAATTTTAAAAATAAATGAATAAAATCTTTAAAAAAGAGAAAGTATTTTTAGGGCACGAGAAAGTCGTGAGTTCAGTTTAGGAGACGTTAAGCGTGTGTAAGAAATTCACAGTTTGTGCATGGCTCTTCTTTGGCATCTCACCTTGTTGCTTCATACTGACCCATCAGGGTTCACATTAGTCATCGCGTCCTTGAGTGAGTCTTCCCTGGCTGGCCACCAGGGACTAAGCGAGGAATACAGTCAAACCTCAGTTCTCGAACATCTTTTATAGAACAATTCGGTTCCCAATCAAGTTGTTCATGGAAGAAAATGTCTCAGCTGTCTAACAAAACTTTGGGTCTCGATTCTCTGCCTGACAACTTCTTTCATGCTGATACATGTATGATCAGTCACGTGTCTCTCAGGCAACAAAGGAGATTTGGTTTTTGAACAAATTGCTTCTCAAACAGTTTTCTGGAATGAATTAAGTTGGAGAACTGAAGTTCCACTGTACTTCCTATAGGCTTACACACCACATAGGGTTTTGCCTACTAGAGCAATTATCACTCTGTAATATAAAAATATAAAAATGTAGTATCACATTCCTCAATAACACTCACTAACCTGGAAGTTCATCAATAATGAAAACCTTTTCTATTTTATTCCAAAGATTTACATTTGTAATTAAACTCAATATATCTTTGTTGAATGAACTGATGGGCCAATTCCTGTCTGATCCTCCTTTATATGATGAATGATTAAGTCACTATCACATATTAAAGTCCTCTAATCTCCCAACATCAAAAACCTTTGAGAGGTCTTTTTCTCTATTCTTCTTTTAATGACTGCTCAGTCAGTGTTTACTGCTGTGTAGCAAGAAATATTAAATTCTTCTTATGAGCGTAAGAATGAAAATGTCTTTTCCACAATATAAATATGTAAGCTATCATATTTCATAGGCCTTGGAATGAGATTCATAAGAATAAAGGATTGTGTAGGGGGAAAATGATAAAACTATCAAAACAACTAGCCATAATTAGTACACACAAGAGAATTTAATAAATTAACTTGGTGCAGTATTACATACCAAAATAAAAATATCTAGATTTTCCCCTATACAAGGATCAGACAAAATATAAACTTTACTTTAGCATTTTTATAATATCTATAGAAAAATCACAGTAGCCTTGGGGACAAAATGAATATCCATTAAAGACGTACTTTATAAAAACTGATATGATAGCCTTCTTCTCCAAAAAGTTACTAGAGCAATATTGCGCTTACAATATTACATGCAAAAATGTCAAGAAACACAGTTAAGGTTGAGGGTCTGCTTAATTTCATTCCCTAGGGTAAATGTATTAGTGCATCTGTACAAGAAGGTTGATAATTCAATATTCTCTATGTACTTTCTGACATTTCTGGTCTTCATTTTTCAAATTTATGCACCAAAATAAAGAATGTGTCTGGCAACTAAGATAGCTTCCTGCCTAAAGCAAAGTATTTACATGTGTCCTTATAAAGCTATCAGAAAGACATTCTTGCTGATATATACAAAATGGTATGGCAGTAGAAATCTTTTATGGAGTGAACAATATTTTCTGAATATACCTAAGACACATAACTTCTTACTAAATGGAGACAACTAACCTTGAACAAGGTCTTTCTTCTGTTTACATTTAAAGCTTACAATGTTAAAACAATACATTAAGAAAGTTATCATATTTAACACCAATCATATAAACTGTATGTCTAAAAATTATTATAAAAGCAAATTTATACTATCTGGGACACATCCAAATCAAGTACTTGAAAGTTTCCTACTACTTTCCCATAAAGAGTAAAAATTCCAACTGAGCTTAGAATATAAAGGTGGCAGGGTGAGGGGTCACTCAACAGCACAGACCTCTGTCAACTGCAACACTGACGACAGTTAATTTAAATGATCCATTGTTTCTCCACTAGACTAGGTACTTCAGGGCAGTGACAATATCATGTTCACAGCTGCAATCCTAACTGCAACCGAATGCCTGAGATATAATACCCTCTCAGTAAGTGTTCAGTGAACTTAGGACATTTTAGGAAATTCACAAAGTTTTTCACAAGTTACTGCTAACTTACGAAAATGTGCCTACCACTGGAAGTCACATTTTATCTTAAAAGTTTACAAAAATGTACATATCTCAAGATTTTTTTAAGGCCAGATACAAAAAAAATAAGTAGTCTTTTTCATGGTGCCAAACACACAGTGAATGTTCATTTAGCGGTGGTAGTAGTAATTATTATTTCTCTGATGTAAGAAACCAGTTCAATCAATTCAAATCAGAGTAACTCCCTAAATTATGAAAAAAAACAACAACAACACTGACAGCAAAAACAAAACAAAACTGAACAAAACAAAAAAACCACCGTAGGAAAAAATCTAATAGGCATGCTCTAAGCAGAGATAAAAGCACGAAACAGCATCTTAAAGAGAAGTAAGGGACGGACGAATAATGACTGGCTGCTTAGCAATACTACTGGGCTGAAACAAATGAAGTTGGCAATATCTGATACTTTTGACCTATCAAAATGATAGTTTTACATGGTTCAACCTGATCTAAAATGAAGAAACATTAATTAAAACAAGCAAATTAACCTTTCTTTAAAAATTTTTTTATATATTTTCAAACCTAAGTGCCTAACTTACATGATTTCTTGAGAAATACACTGATGTTAAAATTCTGACTCTATACATTTTGTTCAATTAGTCATTCAAAATATTCTCTTAGTTCTTAGACCAGGAAATCATTCAAGGTGCTGGGGATAGTGAATTAAACAAACGAAAAAAATCCCTCATAAAATGTACGCTAGAGAGATGGACAACACATTTATATATACACACATAAATACATAATAAACTATGTAGCATGTAAGATGATAAATGCACCAAGAGAAAAACAATAAAAGGAGCATAGGGAGGGTCGGGGTTGGGTGTGAGGAGCTAAAATGTTTAAATGTAATGGTCTAGCCCTGGCTGGCATAGCTCAGTGGATTGAGTGCGGGCCTGCGAACCAAACGATTGCGGTTCGATTCCCAGTCAGGGCACATGCCTGGGTTGCAGGCCAGTTCCCAGCAGAGGACACACAAGAGGCAACCATACGTTGATATTTCTCTCCCTCTCTCCTTCCCTTCCCCTCTAAAGATAAATAAATAAAATCTTTAATAAATAAATAAATAAATAAATGTAATGGTCTAGAAATCCTCCTTGGAAGATGGCATTTGTGCAAATGCCTCAAAAGGAGGTAACGAAGGAGGGAACAACAAGCAAAGTCTCTGAGGCAGATTCATACCTGCAGGGGTTCCCCAAATAGTTCCTGAAGTTAGTCCAAGTTACTTACTTTCTTGTAAAATTCTGATGCTTTCTCTTCAGACTCTTCTATTTTCACTTGATCTATGCAAATATCTAAAGTTGCAAAAAACAGGAAATTTTAAATTGCAATACTTCTCCAATGCATTATGACTTTAAAAGTTTAAAAAGAAAAAGTAATCACTGAAATGATTTAGAACAGTGCCAGTAATAAGATAAGCAAAATGGAGAAACATATTACAATGTAGAAATGAACAACTTTCTAAGCATAATACCAAGGCCATAAAACATAAAGGAAAAGATAAACCCTACCACAATTTTAAATTAGGCAGATGGAGGAGGTACTTCAACTGTGACATGTAATACTCAAAGGTTTCTATCATCAGTCCATATGTATTTTAAAGGAAGAAGAGAAGATTATATCCAACACAAGACAAGAAAATGGGCAATAGTAATACACGGAGAGTTAAGAATAACGAAACTAAAAACTGTTAAAGCATATGAATGAATATTTTATTTTCCCTGATAATATAAAAATATAAAATATTTAATGAGAAATAGCGAAGATTAAATGGTCCATAATGTCAAATTTGGAAGTGGCACAGAGAAATCAACTCAGCCAACACAACAAATATAAATAAGAATCTTCACTAATGAGAAACTAGGCGATATGTACTAAAATTTTAAACTATGAATTTTTCTTACCCACAGCACTTCTAAGACTTTGTCTTTAAGGATGGATAGTCATTAAAGTATCATTTATGTTAGAAAAAACTAAAAATAAATGCTCATAAAATTATTTAAATAAGTTATGACACAGGAGGTCTGTCCAGAAAGTATCCAGTCATATAATATGAAAATAGACATTTATGGAAGAAAATACAAGATACAAGAAACATTGTACATAGGACAATGATGTCACTGTCCCCTTCAAAGTAGGCAGGCACTTTGGGACCGCACACAGTTCTCCCAGCATCTCTTCCCCTGTTCAAAACACTCTGCAAACTCCTTTGTTAGAATCTCCATCAGCTGCCCCTTTGTATTTTGCTGAAAATCTCTCATCGATGGTCTGAAATCTCTTCCCTTTCAAAGGTCATTTTAGTTTTGGAAAAAGCCAGAAGTCACAAGGTATCACATCTGGGCTGTGCCAGGGCTGAGTCACCTGGGTGATTTGATATTTCGCCAAAAAATTCTGAACTATACGTGATGCAAGAGCAGGCACATTGTCGTGATGAAACTGCCAATCACCAGTTGCCCATTGTTGCAGCTGTTTTTATCTTATTGCATCTCTCAAATGACAAAGAACATAGAGGTGGTATTCTTTATTAACTGCTTGGCCTGTAGGGGCATACTTGTGATGGATAACATCTTCCCAATCAAAAAACAGTTATAATCGATCTCGTTGTCACTTTGCCTTGCTTTCTTCAGGTGTGGAGAACCAGGAGACATGCACTGGGATAACTAGGCCTTTGTTCTGGATCATAACCGCAATTCCTCTCCAGTTATGGCCCTCTTGAGGAAATCTGCTCTATTAGTAGCAGTTTGAATCAAGTCATTAGCAACTGCAAGCATGATGTTCCTTCTGCTCTGGTAGCTGCAGCCACAGAATGAATTTTGCCATGACATGTTTCATGCCAAGATCCTGCATCGAAATCTTGGACACAGCAGTTTTTGGAATCTCCAGATCAGCTTCCAGTTCTCACACTGTAAGTCACCAATTTTTGTTGATTGCAGCCCATACACATTTAACATTCTCAGGTGTTCTGCTTATTGCAGGTCTTCCAGAATATGGATCACTTTCAATAGGTTCTCGACTATCTTTCAAACATTTATGCCACACTTTTATTTGCACTGCACTCACTGCATCATCCCAGAAAGCCTTCTGAATCATCCAGTTTCTGCACAGGAATGTTCAAGCTTAACACAAAATTTGATGCAGATTTGTTCTACTCACTCAGTCATTTTGAATGTGACAGCCACTCAGTATACATGCCCGCTCAATGGCATCTACTGTCCCCTCTGACTAGTACAGTGAAGTCGTCATGCATGTTCATGCACGGACTCTCCTTGGCTGCCAGGTTACATCAATGTCGCACAAAGCATTCTTTTATATTAACCATGGCTGTACTTTTTCCAGACAGACGTTGTATATCCACATGGTGAGATACCACAGCAGAAGTGATTTATATGGATTTCCCATGATGTATTTTATCCCTTTCATTTTTTTAATGAAAGTAATACATATGTGTGGCTTTAAAAAACATTATGGAAGGGCTAATAATAAGTAATAGTGAACCAAATCAACTGTATTGAAAACTGAACCCAATTCCCTAAATGCAACCTCTCAAAGCTCTTTCTACATTAGATTATTCTGTGGTCCTTTACTCTAAAAAAACTGTACATACCATTATTTCTTGACTCATCTATTTAAGACATTATAGATAACTTCCTCTCATTTGTTAGGTTGCCTGGCTCTATACCACTAAATAAACATGTAAACCTCTGATTCCTGGTACACAGACAGCACTTCTTGATTTTCACTCTAATACATTAAGTTATTTATGCCACATACTTTCCAACATCTGTCTCCCAAACTGCCCAACCGTCTGTCCTCTTTTCATTTCAACACTCTTCTGTATCTGCATTGTTCAGTGCCTATAACTTTATTCTAAATATTTAATATCATAAATACAATAAATTTATTACTTGTATTAATTATGTTTCTCTTATATAGCCATACAGTGTTTTATTATAATTCCTTTCTCTGTTCTATATTTTGCAAGAATTGAATGTCAAAACCAGTCATCTACTCAAAAAAAAAAAAAAAAAAAGTGTTCCTAATGTCTAGGAATAAATATTCTTTTCCAATGCTATTTAAAAATCATTCCACATTTTGAATTTTTACTTTAAAGCTTGAATTTTATCATTGGTAACAAATTCTATCACTCATTTTCCTTGAAGATACAGACACACTTTATTTCATTTTTAAGAAAGTGTGCACCAAACACTCAAGTCTGAGTAGTCATAGACTGTATGACAATCATTCATTTGGTATAAAAAAAGAAGCCAGTTCGGGTCACACTCAGACAATCACATGCACATATTCTCCCTGCACTCTGGTACGCAGCAGAAGTCCTTCCCAGGCACATCTCATTTTGTCACACAGACTCAGAAAACAGTGTGTGCTCAGGGTAGATATTTAATAAAATTAACATTTTCTAGGTTTTTTCAAGGACATTCCTATGTAAAAAAAATGACAGTTTTTATTGCTTTGTTTTGCTTTACTGGGAGGGAAGAACACAATGGCTAAAAGGATCATTTTGCACCACTGCCTGGTTTAATCACAAAGTGCTAGCAGTTCTACCCACCTTCAGTTTGCATCACCAGGGCAGATATCAACACAGTAAAAAAGACAAATAATGTTTTAGTATTATTATGGAAGTAGTTTTAAGTATTTGAACCCCAGTAAGGGTATCAAGAACCTTGGAAGTCTACATGTTCCACTATAAAAACAAATACTCTAGAGCTAAATGAGGGAGAGTAAGAGACAATAATCTTATTTCCATTTAAATAGTAGAGAAATACTCACCAACAAATTGACTTAAATCTAAGTCTAGTCTTTTTCGATATGTGAAGTCTGGATCCATCCCATCTCTATGCAATACAATCTGAGATACACATTCATCAATTAATTTGAAGTACTGTTGTCTAAACCAAGGAAAAGAATAAGTGTACACTCAATTTATTAGTGTGACTTTACATCAGAACAAAATGTTTTGGTAAGCTTGATTTCAAGTTCAATAATTTACTTGGTACAGTTTCAACAGTGGATGTAAATTTAACATGGGAGTAACAGTAAACACCATTACCTTATCGCCTTCCTTTTAATCACTTTAAGACATTATATTTTATAATATTTTAGCCAATACAGTGTGTTTTAAAAATTTCCTTACACAAGTCAGAACCCTGACCTAATTAGTAACAGTAAAAGAAAGAATATTAAGATACAGTGAGATACATGCTCAAAAGCAATCCTCAATAAAGGTCATCAACCAACCACTGGAACATAGTGAAATAGCTACCATTAATTCATTTTATTAATACAAATTTTAAAAAATCTTTTCTAAAATATTCTCTGACCCTGGCTGGTGTGGCTCAGTGGATTCGGTGATGGCCTGCGAATCAAAGGGTCACCACTTCAATTCCCAGTCCTGAGTTTCAGGACAGGTCCCCTGTTGGGAGTGCGCAAGAGGCAACCACACATTAATGTTTCTCTCCCTCTCTTCCCCATTCTCTGGAAATAGATAAATAAGATCTTTAAAAAATTCTCTTAAAGTTTCTTCAAACCATATAGTATATTGTTTCTAGAATGTATGTGAAATGAAATTGAAAACTGAGGCTGTAACTTATATACAATATCAAATAAATATCTTCCTCAAAAAAAAAAGCTAGAAAAATTTAGTGTTATAATTTTTGTCCAAAAATTAAAGTTTAATTAAATTGCCCAAACAAGGTTCATGTTTTTATCACAGTTCAGTCCACTATGAGTGTAATAAGCTAAAGAACATCCCTTAAACTCAAGTCAACACATGTGGAAGAAATATCTAGAAAAATTTTATAAACCAAACTAAAGTGATAGAAACTGTGGGCATCATAGTAATGAGGCATCGTCCTCCATCCCCAGCCACCTCCCACCCCCCAACTTATTTCTGCCAGCAATGACATTCTGCAGTCCCTCTCCCAATCTTCCTTTCCATGTATACAGTGTCCTCTCTGGCCACCTGGGCCTTCCTTCCCTATAAACTATGACCTATAGCCCTTGACCTTACCTGACATCTAATAAACCATCTATTATGTTTAATAAAATTTACAACAGCTTAAGATTAGCATAAAGACTAAGACTCATTAATTGCCTGAGTAAAAATGTTTAAGACACTGTTCCAGGCTACAAAATCAAAGCAAGAAGGTATCATCAACTTCTTTCAAATAATCTTCCATTCTCTAATACTTTAGCCATAATCACATTTACACTCAAGGTACATAAATTGCATGCACATTTCTATCTCTTACATTTGAAAATTTAGACAATGCACTTCCATTCCTCTTTACTCATTCAGTGCTATCCTAATGTTGTTTTAATACGAAAAATATTTTAAATTAACAATGCAAGCTACTTATGTCATTCAAAAATTCATTTCAGTAACTATTTTCCCTCCTCCATACTCTCAATTATGAGCTCATTTATAATCTAACTGAAATTTTGTTGAAAAAATATTTCAGCAAGGCAATAATAGCAAAGAATAATGTGCATCTGATTTCCAAAAATGTAAATTGAGAAGATAATCTCTGAGTGATATCAGTGAGTTAGTGAACATGTCAGAGGCATATGGGAATAACATTAAGAGATGAATACAAATTGTTATTACTTACTGACAAAAAGCCATTTTAGAGGATTTTTAAAACAATATTCATTTTCTCTGTAATATTTTTACAGAATATGAGAAATTACCTCCCATGCACACCCAACAACATGGTGTTCTGCACATGGTCAGCCACTAATTATTTGTTGCAGAATTGAATCTGATCTTCTACTCCACCTTCTAATTATCTCACTGCATTTGATTTTTCTTGTTTGGCTGGGGTTACTTTGACATGCATTCTCCCATGGAGTTCCACTGCAGTAAAATTCTCTTATGTTCCAAATGTAGAAGTGACCAAATAATCTAATTTTGTTATTTACTAATTATTTTTAATGAGACTATTTTGCATTCTGAAATCTATTTATTCTGCACCTAATCTATTAAAAAACAAAATGAATTGTGTTTATTTAGATCAATAATTTAAAATGTTCATTAATCAAAATACATCCAGATAACAGAAGACTTCTGAAAGGGAAAATCCAGCTCCATCTGAGATAGCATACCAAAAAATGAAGGTAAGACCACAATTCATAGAACTCTAAATCAAATAGTTAATTTTACTGTATGTAAATTAAAAAATGACTGTCTGAAAAAATTTATGTAAATAAACATGATTCTGACTTAATATTGTTATAAAAGCATAACCTCCTCATAAGAACAAAAACAACCCGACAGCAAATGAGAATATTGGGTCATGGGAAGAACACATGTGGAACTGTCTGGCTACAATAGTCACAGGAAGAACACTGCCTTCAGAGCAACCATACTCGGAACAAAGACCAAGGACCTGCAGCTTAAAGAGCCAACGAAAAAGCAACATTAGATGTGAATCGAATTTAAAAAGCGATACTTAAAAGATGACCAAACTAATTAAACTTGTGTGCCTCGCTAATATCACTTCAGCAGGACTACAATTTAACACTTCTCTGAGACCCTTGATCCCACCGAAGTGATAGGACTGATCTCCTGAACATGCCCCAGCACAGCTGTGCTTTGTAATCTGTTTTGAAATTAGACACGACCTCTTGTCCCCCTGGAGCACCGACGAAGGGATTAAGGATTAAGGTCATTCAGTAATCTCACCCACCTCACCCCCCACAGCACTAGGGCCACATTCAAATTTTTGAAAGCAAACATCAGTGTTGAATCTTTGAAACCTCAGACAGCTTTAAACAACTGAAGGTTGACAGGACCAACCATACAAGGAGATCAAGTAAAAGATGGGGTTACTTCAGAGGAAATGAAGTTTCAATTTCATCTTTAAGTAAATCCGGAAGATAAATATAATATCCCAACCAGCAGGATACCTATATTTTAAAGTCTTATGTAATTAATGTATTAGTATTTTTCAAGTTTTTATTTTTATTTTTAATTTTTTCAAAGATTTTATTTATTTGTCTTTAGAGGGGAAGGAAAGGAGAGAGGGAGAGAAATATCAAAGTATGATTGCCTCTTGTGCATCCCCTGCTGGGAAATGGCCTGCAACCCAGGCACAAGCCCTGACTAGGAATCGAACCACGGCTATTTGGTTCACAGCCCCATGCTCAATCCACTGAGCTACACCAGCCAGGGCTGTATTAGTATTTCTTATCTAGCATTTATAAAGTGGTTAAATATTTAAACTGTTTTATTTTTAATAAAATATTAGAAGAAAATTAAGCATCGAAACAGGTCACTAAACTCATATTTTACAATACCAATGGGATTCCTCAATTCTACAAAGGGAGGAGATAGGATGGATGATCTGTACTCATCCCAAAGCACCTAAAGCTTCAACATTTTTGACTCATTCTGCTCTGATGTTGGCACGTCAAAGTATACTCCCTGACCTCACCCAGAGGACAGTGCCTGAATGATGCGTGTCTAGCAAATCCTTCCTGCTAAAATAAAAATATGGAAAAACTTACTAACCACAGTATTTGAGAATGCAATTTCAGTAAAGCTGTGTAGGTGGCAAAAAATAAAAATGAAAAAAGGTTTTATATTCAAAGAGCTCAGCTTCCCTCATAAAATAGTAATAAAAGCAAAAAGAAGATATTGAAAACATTTACTGAGCATACACCGTGTGCCAAGTATTTGGCTAGGAGTTTTACCCCTGTTACCATATTTCATTTTCATAGCAACCCAAGCAAGTTAGGTGCTGATATCCATACGTAGTTACATGTAGGTGAAGTACAGACAGGATAAACGCCTGTTAATAAGGTCAAGATGCCTACGACACAACCAAACTTGAAAAGTTATTTGTCTTGCTTTTCTGATACATTAGCAACATTAAACACATCTATCTTATTAAGGCACTTTCTACCTGCTTAATAAAAGCAATGTTTAAGTGTCCTTCATGTAACTTAAAAGAAAACCTCATCATCATTCCTACTGCCTAAGGACTAACCAGAAAATATCATCCGCCACTTGATAAACTAGCAATTTGTTGCTAGTTTGCATTTTTATTCAGATGAAAAGTTGTAAACAAGAATCTATTGGAGCTTTAAGAAAAAGTAGTAATATTTTACCATCACCTATCTAAATATAAGCCCAGAGGAAATGCTACTTTCTATGAATCAGTATTGACAAAAATGAAAATCTTAAAATTATTGGCTTGCCAAATCAAACATCAGGTGAATTTCAAAATAAACAGAATTTTACCAATGAAAGAAAACATTAGAATATAGCTTCCTCTTACCTTATACAGCAATCATTTCGAATCAGTAAAAGATGCTGAAGAATAGAAATAAAATATTTCTCTGCTCTAGTTTCCTTAACTGTGCTCCACAACATGTTGTAAACATCATAGGCATCAGTAAATCAATTAAGGAACATGTCGATTTATTTATCCTCTACAATAAACTAAGTAATATGACACAGAATATGCTCTGTAACACTTCTAAAAATTACTGTCTTACCCTAAAACAGGTATTGCTTATACTCAACATGTGATCAAAAACAGGTAATTAGAACTGAGAGTGGAGGGAAAGTTGTGTGCAAATGATGCCCTGACACTTCTTGGCTTCTCCTCTACTGTTAACTTCAACCAATCCCCCTCTACAGAGCCAAGATGCTGCTGGCCTGCAGTGCACTGGGCACCTGCACTGGGTTCAGTGGGGCTGGGGGCCTGAACCAAGAGAGCATTCATTACCTACCAGGGAGAAGCCTACTGGGCGGCTGGAACCTGGCAGATCTCTGATAAAGCACAGACGTTTGCAGGCCCAAGGCATTAACAAAATCCCATGTGAGTACATACCCATGGGTGTCAGGCAGGAGCTAACCAGAAGGCTGTCGTCCCCTAATTCCTACTGCTGGAAAGCATGTGGGGAGGGGGCAGGTACCAAACACAAAAAGACAAGAGAACAGAATACATATACACATAAGGTGTCACAGAATTCATTTGTAGGTTACATCTGTTTACTTATGGGTATGTTCATAAAAAAAGCACACATTAATTAATAAAATAAGAAAGGTTTATACAATCATCCTTCTCATTCATAAAGGTTTGATTTATAGGAACAAGTATATAGGACACATGGACAAAAACTAAGGGGGGTGGAAATGGGAGGGAGGTGGGGAGCACTGGGGGTGGGGCGTGGACTGGGATGGGAGTAAACGACAGAAAACTGTACTTGAACAACAATTAAAATAAAAAATGGAAAAAAAGGTTTGATTTTATATTGTTTGTATAGAAATGGCTACAGGAGTTTAATATTTTGTGGGATGGAACTTGGTTGAGTTTTAATAGTAATTTGTGTATCTGTCTAGACTTCAGAACAAAAGGATATTCAAGTTCAGCTCTAATATCTTCCAGGCGATGAGACAACTCAATCAAGTCTTCTTCCTTGTGCTCATCAAAAACTTTAAGTTGGATATCCAGGCCATCATTCCTAGTGCATTTTAAATTCTAGAAATAATAGAAATTATAACAAAATATTTACATAATGCAAAACGTTAAATACAAAAACCAACTACTCAACTTGATTTATACCATTCAAACATTTAAAGCGTTACTCAGAAATCTTATCTAGATTTGAAAAATAGATTTTAATATTCAAGCCTTTTCCCCCCACAGATAAATTATTCTCGAAGGTAATTTATCTAAATTTCCCCTTACTCAAGTACTCCTCTAATTTAATTATTAATAAGGAGACTGCAGGGCACTTACTGGCAGTATCTCTTTCAGTCCACAACGCAAAAATTCATTTCTGATGTGAAGCCTAAAGTCCAGGTCATCGGGAGATGTAACAAGGGCATTGATGAGCTGCATACATGCCACCTACGGTACATTACACAGCCAAAGTCAGACTTGGATTCAACATTTAAAAAGAGGGTAACAGAACTGAAACATCAAGGTCTTGCTCCAAGTATTACCAAATACCTTCCTTCACAAGACAGTCCATTAAAACAACAATTCTTACGTAAACTATTTTAATCAACTCTAAGTTCTATAAAAATTACAGTTTCAGTGGAGTCTTTACTTTTCAAGCAGTCAGAGGTTCCTGTGGGCAAGGAGGGGTGGAGGAACATCAGGCATTGCCACTGTTCCATAAAAACATTTACTCTAACCCAAAGTTTAGTCCTTGTCCAAAAATGTCAGTTCCTACACATAAACCCCAAACTCAACAATCCTAGTTGACAAACTGTAAATTTCTAATAGATGGCTAACACATAAAATAGGAAAACGAAATAATTTTCCATTCATAAAGAGAAATCCAAAGTCCCAAAGACTTCAAAGTCAACAAGTGTCCTGAATCTGGTTAACTGGGCTGTTATAACTGGAAACTATTTATGAATGCTACACAATTAATTGCTAGCAGTTAATTTACCTGGAAACAGTTCTTAGCTTTTGGTAAAAATTCAAAATCATTGAATATGATGACAAATACATAAAGAAATAATATAACTATATTATTTATTATTTACTACACACCTTAAATGATAAAAATTAAAATCCGCTGTATTTTTTCAGTTTAGGTTTAACACTCCAACTTTCAACCTCACCATTTTTTTAACCCTGGCCTAAATATATCATTCATCATCTGAAATTCATACAACAGAAGGAAGAGAGATTGCCTCTAGAGAAGCAAAATTATGTTTTGCTGCTGATGTTGTTATTTTTATAAGTCTACGTTCTACCAAAATCTAGCAAGAATGATGAGCCTTCTGATCAATGTTTAAGCTCATGCTGTTCCCTAAATTGTCCTTTCTCCATCCCTTAAGGCAAGGTTTCTATGAATATAAAATTACATTTTTAGATTAAGACACCAGTAGGGGTCTCGGTCCCTGTTGGTTGAAATATATAGTAATTGTTGTATGTTAGTATCCAAGTGCTAAAATCTAACCAGCATCCTTCTACTGTCAAAACTTAAGACTGTTTAAAGTGGGGTTGAGAAATGTACCAGAAGAGAGGAGAAAGAAAAACATTTTTTTCTTAAAAAAAGGAAAAACTGAAAAAAGAATCAATCTTTCCAGCACACATTCACTGAACTGTAACCAGTTCATGTCAAAAAGTCAAGTTTAAAATGCTTTCTTTCCACTTCCTTCCCAGTCATTACCTGGTACCCACGAATGTTTTTCTCAGCAATACTACATAATTTTAAAAGATCTCAAAGAGCACATAAGTAATGGTTCTGTGCATTCGGAGAAATTAAATCAGTCTTAGTCACCAAGTTTCTGGGAAGATGTAAATTAAAGACTACTCAAACAAAGCCACAAAAAATAGTAAATTTGCTCCCTTAGCAAATATCACCTAAATGGAAAGTAGATATGCATAGAGAAATAACAGTATGAAAATGCTGAGAAAAAAGAGAAAAGGCTCATCCAAAGTACTTCCAGTAAATATTCTAAATGACAATTCACCATAACAGGAAAAATAGAAAATTGACTTAGGTTGAAATGATGAATTTAGTTGTATAAAATATCCTTCCCAATTCTAATAATAATTTGCGATCATGACCTATAGCCACTCTTTGATTAATTTATACTACTTATGTTAACTATGCAGAGATGTCTATGAATATATACAAGTATGCAGCAAAATGTATTGTTTCCTTACAGATAAAAATTCTATAATCAAGCTAAAAACCAAGGAATGAGTTTCTTCTACATTTTTAACACATATACCATTGTATCACATAATTTCACACTAATACAACATACCAGCAGAAGTGAGTACCAAATCAATTCCAAGAGACACTAAAAGTTTCATGAACTATAACAGTAAACAAGACAAGTTGTCTGCCCAAATGAAGGTAAATAGGTACAATGATAAAAAAAATATACTATATACTATGAGAGAGATGTTTGGTATACAATTGTGTAAGAGGGTGCAGCCAAGGGGCCCCCAAAAGAAGGATTTGTAATAGGATCCAGAACTCAGGGTGTCCAGGAAATAAAAAAGATGGGATATCCTCACCCCCAGAAGTCTGAGCTGGGGGATGGGACGCATGGAGCTGTTTTGCATAGCAACAGTTTCGCAGACAACCTCTAGAATGGCTGTTTAACATATCTACAATATCTAACTGGTTTCATAGATATGCTAAATAGCTGTGGCCCCACTTTGAGGCAGGGAGATGGGAGTGACTTCCACCCAGGATATAACTTCCAGGCAGCTCCCCCTAGTTACAGAGCCTGTGTAAGAGCTTGGAGATGACTGGCTCCACATCACGGGGCCACACCTCTCCCCTGGGCCACTTACTATGGCAGCCCAGTAAAGCTGGAAGAATAAGGGAATGCTGGCAGGTGTAACTGATTGTAGGAGGAGTCGGAAATGGGGCTGCAGAGGAAGATTAGCTCGGGGATTTAAACCCAGATATGGCAGCCATGACAAGAAGAACCACACGGCTTTGGCAGGGGAGAACCACGTGGCTTTGGGTCTCCCTTTGCCACACAGCTTAGGAAGCCAGAAAACAAGATGTAGAAGCAATGCAGAGCTCTCACTTAGTGTTCGGAATAATGCAGGAGAGACACCGTGGGAAGGAAAGGGGTGAAAGGCCTCTTGCTGGTGGGCCATGAGGAAGGGTAATGTGGTTTTGGATTGAGAACTGGAGATCCTGGTAACACAGCTGATGGTGCTGGGAACTGAGGGAGGCCTACCAGCCAAGCACAGATTACTGGGAAGAACCTGGGGCTATATGAGCCATGGACTTCTATTTCTTTTCCTGAGATACGGTACCCCAGACCAGGCAAAGGTGGGAAGGAAGGACTGTGTGTGTTTGTGGGTGTTTTAAGGGACTTTGGGATTTTAATGAAGACATTAATTCATTCCTCTTAAGTCTCTATAACTTTTGAACAACTAATTCCTTTTCTTTTCACCAATATTTGACATGGATAGCTATAATTCCCTGATGGCAGGCAAGGTAAACCTAGTAGAGGGGACCCCAGGAGAAGAGGGAGTCCACTTGATAACATTGTGCAACCCCTTTTCCGGTGGCCAATCAGGGAAAATAACGGGAGACCACATGCTCAGTAGCTTCAAAGTAATAAACAACCACTTGTACATGAGCAATAAAAACCCACCAAAACTAGCCAGAAAGGATCTGCACTATAAGAGCAGAATCTCTCCAGCCCATGAGGTCAATCTCTGCTTGGAGTTGGCCTGCTCCCATGTTCTCTGCTATAAACTCTGGGTGTTCAGTTCAATTGTTTGTCCCGATCACCGAGAACCTAGTTACCTGTGCCCACCTGTGACAATGGGAATACAGAAAAACTAAATAAAAACAAAGACAGCTTAGTAATGGTACAGACTCCTAAGGATTAACAGGAAGGCAGCCTGGTGAAGAGGACGACCAAGATGTTGCAAGCAGAGGGATTAACACATTCAACAATACAGGCTTGTTCGCTGACTTACAAGGAATTCGGATTCCTTAAGTAGTTTGTAGGGTGGGAAGGAAGAGAGCAGGGGAGGAAGTCAATGGAGATGAGGCTGAACAAAGAGACAGGGTAGATGATGCACCAGATGCAAACAGAAATAATAGCCAACATAAAGGATTTTATGCAAAGAAAAGTCAGTAATAGGGGCAAGTTAAGACTCTATTATAGAAATAAGTTTGATGAGCAATAAGGGAGAACTTGAACATTTGAAATATAAAGAACGGACACAGTGTAACGGCTGGATGGACAGCGGTTGAAGACAAGAATTTACAACAGTCCTGCTACCTTTGTTATTCAGGTAACCGGAGGTGGTATCATTAACACGTAGAAAATGCAAGGAGAGAAACAAGTTTTAGAGGAGAATAGAAAAAAATCCACTTTTAAAATTCTGAGATTGAAATGGAGCCATTAGGAATCTCTCATTCATTAATAAAAACTAGTTGCTGAGTACCTTACCCTATGTCACCTGGGGATATTAACAGAAACTCAAGGAAATAATAAGTGAGATGTTCATCATAAAGAATTAATCACCATGCTCTGCTTGATGTTCCAAAAACGCAGCATATGATCTCAATTAATTTGCATTATGCCATACTAATTGCTTCAATAGCAGTTCTGAAACTGAGAAAAGTAAGAAAACAAGGACTTTCTGCCCTCTAGGGAGCATCCTAAGTTAACGAAAAATTCTATCTTTGGGCATCAGATTGCAGTTCACTTTCTGTTTTATTAGCTCATACAATTCATTCCATCAAATCCTATTTATTGGTGCCTACTATGTATCTGACACTGTTCTTTTGCTAGGGATATAGCTATAAAAGAGAGAGAGAGAGACAGAGAGAGAGACGGAGAGAGAGTCAAGAGTTGAATCTACATTTTTGGGCCTAGGCAATTCAAAGAATAAAACTGTCATTTATTTGGATGGGAAACACCATGAGGGAAATGAGCTTGGGAAGAAAGATCAGGAATTCATTTTTTTTTTAAATGTTAAATTGGAAGTATCTATATCAAAAAGAGTGGGAGGGAATGGTTATAGAAGACTCCAGTTCAACAAAGAGATTACCATAGTGAAATGAAGTACAACGCAAAAAGGACCCCAATAGAGAACTTGTTCCCCCACAGCCCTTGGTTGGGGGATGAGGGAGCAGACCATAGGACAATTAAGATACTTTTCATAACAATGGCAAGCCCATGGCTATCTAGTAGCTGTGCTACCACCCTGAGGTAAAAGGTGTGTATGTGACTTTTACAACCTATGGTGACTCCTGACTTGGAGTGGTGGGGGGGGATCTGTACCTGAGCTAGAGGCAAAGAGTTGGTTCCCCCTGCATCACTGAGTCACTCTTGCCCTGACTAAAGGGGGCAGCAAAGTGAATGTACACAATGCAAGAAAGTGGCAAATGTACTTCACTGTAGGGAAGCCACGGAAGAGGTCAGTTAGGAAGCTCCAGGTCAGGATTTAAACTAAGGGCAGACAGAGAGATGAGGCCGATCCGCCATGAAGGCTGAGAGAGTAGGTAGCAACCATGCTGACCTGCAGTAAAAAGGGCAGCCATGTGAGAGATTCAGCACTGCTGCTGGTAGTAAGAGAAGGGCCATGCAGGCAGGGTGTAGAGGAGGAGCTATGATCTAGCAGGCAGGCAGCTTGTAGTCAGGATTTGGCCAGGCGGCCCGGTGTAGTAGGGAGAGAATAGCATGCTGCTGCTCTGATGGGGCCCACTCTAGCTAACTCAGAAGCCATCAAGAACTCTGCCTTGCAAGATGCTGACTCTTGGGACTCGGAACATGCAGAAAAGCCACTCTCTTGGTGATACAGGGTGCAGCCAAAAGGGGGGCTGCCAAAAGGGATTTGGAATGGGACCCAGAACTCAAGGTGTCTAGGAAATATTAGAGACACATATAAGATGTTCTCACCCCTTCCCCCACAGTTGTGAGTTGGGGGAAGGGACACATGGAGCAGGGCATGCAGGGCTGTTTGGTACAGCCACAGCCTTGTAGCTAATCCAGGCATAGTCATTTAACATATCTATGGCCTTTGGCGGGTCAGTTACAGTGCCTGCGTGGGAGCTGGAAGAAGATTGGCTCTAGGATATTGGTCCATATCTGCCCAGACTCACGATGGCAGCCCAGTAAACTTGGGAGAATACAGGGATGCTGGCAGGAGGAGTCGAAAATGGGGGTACAGAGGAAGATTGGCACGGGGATTTAAACCCAGACAGAGCAGCCATTAGGGAGGAACCACGAGGTCTTAGCAAGAGTACAGATCCCCTTGCAGCTTTGCAAGGGGGGGAACCACGCGGTGTTAGTGAGAGTGAGGACCCCCCCACAGCTTTGGTGAAAAAGGGAACCATGAGGTTTTGCCAGAGTGCACACCCCCGCAGCTCTGGTGGAGGAAAGAAGAGACTTTACCTGGAAAAATGGGTACAAAGAACTCTTGCCAGTAGACCATGAGAAGGTGCCACATGGCTTTGGATTAATTGGATACCCTGGCTGGATGGCGACTCAGATGATGGTGCCAGCGGCCTGGAAACACAGACCTGTGCTCTTTCCCTGAGTTACGGTACTCTGAATTAGGGCAGCGGGGGTGAGATGAGTTACTGAGTGCATCTGTGGGTATCTTAAAGAACTTTGACATTTTAATGAAGATGTTAGGTCACTACTTTAAGTCTGTATAGCCTTATATAAACATTTCCTTTCCTTTTCACAAATCTCTGGCATTGAGAGATATCTTTCCAATTGGCAGTGGACACACGAGCCCAGTAGGTGGTCTGGACGGTATTAGCATACCATCCTCCGGAGTCTGGGCCCCTGTGTGTATGTGATTGTTCTGTAACAGTTTTTGGCGTCCCTGGGTGGGCCAAATATTGCGTCCCCCTTGGACCTCTGTTCTGTAACATTGGTGCTTGTGCCTTTCTTGGATTTCACAGTGATCCAGTGAAACATGCACATGTATTCTTGGACTACACATGGAGGCTGATGACAAGGTACCCCAGATCCTGAAGGGAAGAGCTGCTGTGATAGGATGGTGACTGAAGCCCACAAGTGTACTTTCCAGAGAGGATGGAGATCGGCTTGCACAGCCAGCTTAAGCACACATAAGGACACGGGGTTTGGTTTCTGCTTTTAGCATTTTGGGGTGCAAGGCAAGTACTGGGTCTCATGGGAGAACCCAGTACTGGGCTCTGGGCAGAAGTGTGCACAGGCCCCTACCCCGAGGTTTCACCCCAGTAAATAAAAACCTGTCTCTCTCCACACTAATTGTTGGGTCATGCACTAAGCTCCACATGAACAGGTCCCTATTTTCTTGGTTACAACTGAGATAGAATAGAATAGAAAATGCCAAGAGCTTCGATGGATCATCTAGGAGGCAGTAGAGAGAGAGAAGAAAACAGGACAATGAAAAACTGGTAAGGGCAGTTCAACTGTAGGTTTCAATTTGTAGGTTGAGGAAATAAAAATAAATAAATAGAAGAAGGGAGGTGGGAGGAAGAGGAGAAGAAGAAGAAGAATACACCAACAGGTGTAGTGACTGAGTGCCAGGAACGAGCCTTGCCCAAATTCACAGGCCACCAGGGCAGATGCTTTCTCCATGGCTGTGCTAAAGGAACAGAGATGATATCTAACAAACAGCAAAGCAAGTATTCTTTAGAAAGCTCACTCTTCAGCCAACTTGTTCCTCCTGGATCTAAGTAGATGTTCTTACAAGTAAAATGATGGCTCTACTACATTAAAAACATGTCAGCAGCAAAAGCTAAATCCAGACTGGAAACAAGTACCAGTAAAGGACTTAAGTAAAAATTCTATCAGAATCAGTGAATAATACTTATTATCTTAAAGGACTTAAATAAAAATTCTATCAGAATCAGTGAATAATACTTATTATCTGGGCATGAAAGATACTGCTTAGACTGTTATTCATCTCTCCTACCCCATAGCAGATATCATCTGTCTCTCTCCACACAATCAAATTTCACATTTATCAAGTTCAAATAAACAAATAATGATTACAAAGAAATATTTTGCCTCCAGTACAAATAAACTCAAAGAATTTAAATGAACATACTTTAATTTAGAATAAAAACTAAATAGAACACGCTACATTAATATAGACAAAAACCAAAATAGTGAAGTAAATCAGCAAATGAAGTAGTATAATTTTATTTATACTTCCAATTATATGTTCTGTAAATGATAGATACAGTAAGAGAGCAAGCCAGAACTTGGGTGACTGCATATATCCCACAGATTCCGAAAAAAAAAAAAAAATTGCAGGATTCAAGAAGCTATGATTTACATGAACAGGAATGCTGGAAAACAAACTTGGATTTTTAAATATTTATTCAGAAACTTCTCCTGAGACATCATTAATTTCTTATCTTTCCCATAAATTTGGTTGGAACTGCCAGATTGCAATTTTCATAAGAAACATTGGCTGGCTTTAAAATCTTGAGTATAAGCTTCATAAGGACAAGGGTGTAGTTCATTCATCTTCATAGCTCTAATATATAGCACAATCAGTGTGCAAAAGTCACTGCATAATTAACTGACTTGCTGGTTAATCACGAAACTTAGCATTTACCTTTGAGGCATGAGTTAAGTTTATCTTTCTGGTGGTCTATTGTAGCCTAAGTGAAGAAATAAATTATGCAGCCCGGGCCTGATAGCTCAATTGGTTAGAGTGTCGTCCTGATATGCCTAGGTTGTGGTTAAATCCTGAGTCAGAGCACATGTAAGAATCAATCAATGAATGCATCAATAAGTGGAACAACAAATCAATGTCTGTCTCTCTTTCACAATAAATTTTTTTTAAAAATTTTTTAATTATGCACAATCAGAAAACTGATGGAAATTTTTAAATAAAAATGTTAATCACTAGTTTATACTTAAGTGTGCTACATATGACAATAAGTTCACATTGGAATATTATTTCACTGTATTTTTGATGGCTATTAGCTTAATGGCATATTATTTACCAGTCCAATTTAACATCTTTGGTGTTTGATTTGTATTGATATATTAATCTTACTCTTTAATGCTACTGATTTGACTACTACTCAGTAAAACCTGTAGTCAAAACAGAGAGGACTTAAACTGATCTCTGTATCCTGCTGGAATGCTCCAACAACGGCTCTAAAATTAACTCTCTACCACATTCCATATTCTTCATTGGATCTGTCATTAAATATGAGAACAATTTATTTAAAACTGAAAATAACTTAAGCTGACAATGATTTTTTTGTGGGGGGATGGGAGATACCTAAAACATTGTAAGTCAAGAAATGGCAATTCATTCTAAGAAAGACTTTATTTGATCTCAGCAAAACTAAGCTTGGGTGCATTTTTAGCTTTTAAAGGCCCAAAGGCGGTGGGGGCGGGTAGAGGGTGGTGCATCAGGCAAGAGCAGTTAAATTTGGCTAAATCCACAAGGCATTTTAACCTATGATTTGTGTAATTATTGCCTGATGACAAAAATTCCAAATACATAGTTTTAACTCAATGAAGGGTGATTTTTAATACTTGGTTTTTAATACTTTAATGAACCTGAACCATTTAAAAATGAAGGAAATCGTACATTTTTTAAATTAAAAAATACGGACTTTTTCCTATTTTCTCATGTTAAAAAATTGAGATCTAATCAAATTTTCAGAGAGCTAGTCTGTAGTTAAGCGCCATGAAATACAACAAGGTTGAAGAGTTCACCTTCTTTTTTTTCTTAAGTTAAAAATTTTCACTGTGGCAGCCACGACAACACCACTCTCAAACTTTGGCTACAGTGAACATAACTGAAGTGAAGAGATTAAGAATTTTTTTTAAAACCCTCACACACACAGACAACAGTTTGGTGATTACTAGGGGAAAAGGAGGTGGGGGGAGGTAGAACTGGGTGAAGGTGGGATAAATGGCGACGGAAAAAGACTTGAATTGGGCCGTTGAACACACAATGCTGTATATAGATGATGCACTGTAGAATTTTACATCTAAAACCTGTATAATTTTATTAACCAATGTCACTTCAATAAACTCAATAAAAATAAATAAATTTTGACTCAAGAATTCCCAAACTACCTTGCCAAGTTCTCCCTAGAAAAGCATGGCAGCCTGAGATGCTTCCAAGCAACCTCCCTTCCTCCCTCTCTCCCTCCCTCCCTCTCCCCCTCCCCTTCCTTTCTTCTCTCCCTTCCTCCTTCCTTCACCTAACTCCCTCTCCAGGTTCCCTCACAGGCACTTCCCCTGTTGGACATCATGGCTCTTGCTCTCAGAAGATGCAGATTAACACAGCCTGTTCCACAAAGAAAGCTTCAACAAGGTTATCATTTTCAAATTGTCTGAATAATAAGTTTATAACTAGCCCTGGCTGGTGTAGCTCAGTAGATTGAGCGCGGCCTGCAAACCAAACAACCGCGGTCCAATTCCCAGTCAGGGCACATGCCTGGGTTGCAGGCTAGTTCCCAGCAGGTGACACATGAGAGGCAACCATACACTGATATTTCTCTCCCTCTCTCCTTCCCTTCCCTTCTAAAGATAAATAAATAAAATCTTTTTAAAAAAAGAAAAGAAATTAGTTGTTTTAAAAAATAAATTTATAACTAAAACTTCGTATTTAACAGAACACTTCCACATTTTCTTATTTTTCTCTAAATGTGAGCACCCTCTTCACTTTAATTTGCAACCAACCATGAGATACTTGTGAAGACCATATGCATGTCACATATCTAAATGTGTCTGGAACATAATTTTCCTCTAGTAACAGTTCCAGAGACATCAAAGGCTTGGATTATATTTCGAGCTTCTTCTTCTGTGGAAAACACAGAGCAGGCAAAAGTAAGTTTACAGTAGTGAGTAGACAAACCAGTTTATCCTTGTATCATTTATTACTTATTGTATTATTTATTTGTATTACAACTATAAGCCTACTTTTGCCCTCCTCCATTTATTGCAGGGAACAAGAAAATCTACCACAGAAATCCTGGTAGGACATACAAACCACTCCTGTCCACCGACTCCTGGAAAGATTCGTCTGCGCACTGTTGCAACGACGTTATCACTAGACCCTAAGAAACCTAATGACATGATCGCTGCACAAAAACTCGAATGTAATCAATGCCACTGAACCATACCCTTAAGAAATGGTTAAAATGGCAAATTTTACATTAGGTATATTTTACCACCATTTTTTAAAAAAGAACAATAGCTATATATTTTAACAAAAGCTAACAAAAAAAGAGAGATTTGAGTTATTTATACTAAGTAAAATTGTAAGAAAAATACTACATAGCATCACATAAACCAACATTAACAAAGGTCTCATTTCCTTAGAGCTCCCTCAAGGGACAGTGAGTGTACAGGAACGCCACCAGGAGCACCGGACTGAAGGAAAGTCAGGAAGGTGACATGAGGAGCTTTGGTGGTCTGCTCCCTGTTGGAAGACAATTCTCCGTGAGCTCTTACACTCCTGCATGTGTTCTAAGTAGAGGCGCTGGCGGCCTTTCTCCTGGATGATGTTTTCAAGGATGTTGGATAGCCAGTACACTTGGAACACAAAGACATGTCTTCCCTCCAAAGCAGCGGGGCAGGCACGCATTCTGTCCAGTATAATAAAGATGGTCTCTCTTTGGAGCAAAGGGCAGGCACACGTACAGCCCATTGTAAAAGATTTAGGTTCTCGAAATTCAAAATTCCACTTTTACAGCAAAACTGCCATCTCTGCCGTATCTTTAGATAGTTCCTCCAAAACCAAAAATTGGACTCAGTTATTTCCAAAACTGAGAATCCGGATGCCCTATATGGGGAAGCCAGAATTAACTTGCCTCATTCTCCAAAAATGCTGTGACTTGTACCTTAGTAGTGGTCATAAAAGATGTTCAAGTGTTTCAGGAAATACCACCAGTAGACCAGGAAGCCCTCAGACAACTATGGAAATCTCTCCAAACTGAGGCGACCTTGGCTAATCTGAAAGCCTCCTGGAGAGAAAACTGGTCACTATTTACATGCACCCTGCAGTCAGTTATCCCTATGATGAGAGCCACCCAATTAGAAAAGGTGGCAAGAAACGTGTCCCTGATTTTAGCTGAAATGGACACCTCATCAGCTCTGGAAGGAACGCAGGTCAGCGCCAACTCACCCGCCAAACTGTATGGATAAGAGGATTGCCCTAGACTTCGTCTTTGCTGAGCAAGAAGTCCATGCAATCAGCAATACATCATTCTGTACCTGAATTAATATCTCAAGCCAAGCAGAAAGATCAATAGGAAAAATTAAGAAAGCCTCCTGGTATTCTAAAGCAGACCCAGGTTGTCTGTGGAATTTGTTCAGGTGATGGGACCTGGGACCTGAAGGCATAGCTGAGGTCGATACTGCAGGTCAGCCTCAACGTCTTGTTGACCAGCAGCCTTAATTAAATATTTATGAGACGAACTAAACAGATTTCATCACAGCCCATATAAATCAGAATGATTGCTGCCCATGATAACTGGGTCATATTCCCTAAACTCATGGTTTCTCTCCTGAAACACAACCCACTGCAACTGCCCATTGGGGCTGATGCAAAGCTGATACTCAAGCTACAGCTATTGCTGTGTGAGAGGGCTCTTCCTGCAGAGCACCCCCATCCATCATGGATGAAAATAATACTACCAAAGCATGATATGCTTGGGGAGGAAATGTGGCCGACCTCTCAAAGGAGAAGGGCCACAAATCCTTACCTCAATGGTATTTATTAGGTTCGTAACACACAGGAATACAGGTAAAGCTCATCAATCAATGTCAGGAGGCAAGGATCAAATAATACATAACATTTTAAAGAAATCTGAGGGCTTAATCTGAGTCAGTGTCTGTCAGGTAAGGGGGTTGCATTTCCTGCTTGGACCCTTATCATATGAATGAGAGCACTCCTAGCAAAGCAGGCTTCACAGGACTTTACAAATTCTTTCTTATGCCCAATCACCCCAGAACCCACTCTAGCTGGCAGAGGGCTGCACCCCCTCCCCGTCATAGATTCAGGCTTAAGTGGATTAGAGCCAGAAATCACTTCTCCCAGACAGAAAGGGGACTCAGGATATGTCAAAATATCTGGGGGGAATGAGGGTCTTTTGCCCCCATTTTGCTGCAGCCCCCCCAAGTCCTTTCTTGATGGCCACCGAAGTGATAGTGTCTGGCTTGGGTTGCCCCCCACCCCCAGAGGGGCCTTACCTGTCATTGACTAACCAACCAAGCATTGGGGGCTAGAGATGGCAGAAGCAGTGCTCTTGCCAGGGAGATAAACTTTATTTCCTCAGTGGCTCACAGTCCGGAGGTCACTCACTCAGCCTTAGCCACGGGAGGGGGGGAGGGAGGTTAGGGCGAGGGGGGCAGTGATTACAACTCCTGAAACCAGGCAGAGCAGTTCCCAACATTGCTATGGGTAATAAAGTCCTTCATTTTTACAGGCATGATCCCACTACTGATCAGCACGGGAGTTTTGACCTGCTCCATTTCCGACCTGGGCCAGTTCACCCCTCCTTAGGCAACCTGGTGGTCCCCCGCTCCCGGGAGGTCACCATATTGACGCTGAACTTAGTGCGGACACCCGATCAGCATAACGCACTGCAGCCCAGAATCCCTGGGCTCAGAGCGATCCTCCTGCCTCAGCCTTCCAAGTAGCTGGGACTACAGGCGCGTGCCACACCCGTCCCACTAAAGTCCTTCGTTTTTGATCTAAGAGTTTGTGTCTTCTGACAGCGACTCTAAAACTGTGAGACTAACTTGTTAGTTTACAAGTGGTATAAAATTGCAGACCATTCGTGTTCTTGACACTGCACAGCCACGAGTCCAAGGGGACCAGATCAGGAAGAAAGACACTATAGGAAAGAAAAGGTGTGGCAGGCTGTCACTCTGGGCCTGAGGACACAGACATGAAAGGAAAGCCAAATATCCACTCAACAACACTCTAGAATTCCCACACTTGGTTCCTTTCCTGACAAAAATCTACAACAATTCAAATCAGCCCTGTGACAATGGCAAAGCTTCCAACAAACTCTTTAAAAGCTAGATTAATGCTTCTGGTACTCTAGTGAAGTGTGTTTCTAACAAGAGAAGAAAAAGGACACACACAGAAAGAAAGACAAAAGAGAGAGAGAGAGAGGAGAGAAATGAAAATGACAGATAATATCAAGATGTAGCAGAAACTAGAGATTGGTTCACCCATACTTAGTCTGACTGTTTTCCGCTAAAAAAAGACCTGGCCAACAAGAGGGGACAATTACATGTATGAAGAAAGATCCATGTGAAGAAAGCTTTGGTGCTACCGTCTGTCCTTAGTGTCTTGGGTGCTAATCAGAGTAGAGTGTTGGGAGTGGTGTTTCCATTGGAGCACCTCTAGAGGTGGATTCTGACATTTCTTCTTCTCATTACTTCTCGTTATCCACTATCCACACATCGTTCTCTGAGCCTGCCAGGAATTCTGCAAGGTATCCAGTGGTATTTCCTGCTTAAATCACCTAGAGTAGATGCTGCTGCTCGAAGCTGAAAACCTCATCTGCTACACTTGAAAAAAAATAATGTACATCTATTTGAACTCCAATATTTATACTTATACTTCTTTCCTGATAGTAAGACTCTCTAAGGCCTGAAAATTATTTTGAGTTATTTCTGGTACTCCGTTTTTTACATTTTTACTAGCTACTGGGGGTTGAGCAGAGCGCTGCAGGGCAGTAGAAGTACACTCATTCCATCAGAAACATAGGCAGCCAAATTATCTTCATTATTATTATCAGACTCAAGAAAATGTAACAATCCTCCTTCCAAAAGTACTTTGTTATAAATACACTTTGCAAGAAAAAATGAATTTTTTTGAATTTTACTACCAACCATTTCCTCTGACATAAAAACAGACAATTGGGTTCTATTTTACTCAGCAACAAACAAGTTTTATTTTTAATTTGGTGATCTGCCAATATCACCCAAACTAGTATATTTTAATATATGCAAATTATACAGCTAATAGAGTAAAATGGGCACTTTATAGCGATAGCGTTATAGGAAAACTGATAACCAGATAGCTTTAAAATATGCTTTATTTTATACAAAAGTCCAAAGCACTCAAAAAGGGAAGTATTTTTAGATATTACTAAAGTGCTGCTTTATCATTTTTAACATAAGTAGAGCACAATCAGCAATCCCAGAAAAGAGAATCTCCCCCCACCCCCAAAATAGTTTCTAAAAATAGGAACTTTTAACTTTAACTTAAGGGTACCACCTCCTAGCTATTCCACCATTAGGCTTCATAATAATGGGAAACCTCAATTAAAAATAAAAATTCACAACAAAATGGATGAGATGGGGAAGTAAGAAATAACAATTGTTTCCACTGCCTGTATTATCAATCAAGAGCATGCAAATTTAACTGAACTTATCCTAAAAGTGAGAAAGAAATGAACTTAATAAGTGATGCCACGATGATTTCTCATTTATCAATGAAAACCAAACTTTAAGAACAATGTCAAGAAGTTTATTTTAGTGTTTACAGGGCATCAAAAAAATAACACTATTAGCCATAAAAGAAAATTTAATAACTTACAGCTAAAGCCATTAGTTTCATGAAAGCAATGTACATCTTGGTAAAAAAAATTTCTTAAGAACTGTATTAAACACATGACTTCTACAACTATTAAAGGAAGACACTGGGGCTGGCCCTACTCCTCTGCACCCTGTATCCCCCTCCACAAACATGAAAAATAAGCAGTCAGCAAAAAGACATCCTCTCCACAAATACCCACAGCTACATTTTTTATAAAGGTCAGAAAGCATAAACATCCCAAACCTCCAAGTGACAAATGATAAACAAAATGCAGTACACATCCAAAGAACAAAAAATGAAGTTCTGATACATGTCATAAACATGGATGAACTTTGAAAATATTGTACTAAGTGAATGAAGCCAGTCACAAAGGACCAGAAATTGCATGATTTCATTTCACTATGAAACCCTATAGAGATAGTCAATCAATGGTCGCCTACAGCTAAGGGATGAGGAGTTTCTTTGGGGGAGGGTGAAACTGTTCTAAAATTGTAGTGAAAGTTGCACAATTCTGCAACTATAAACACTGAACATATACTTTAAAGTGGGTAAATTACATAATGTGAATGTATGTAATTTATATACATTTATATAAAGCTATAAAAAAGAAATCACTTCAAATCCATATCAAGTCTTTAGACATACATGTATACATTTTAATTTCTTCATGTCTTGGTAACATCTTGCATTAGAGTATACCAAAAAGAGGAAACTGAAATCAGTACAATCCACAGAGTTTATTCAGACTGTACCACCTTCACACTCATGTGCGTGTATGCGTGTGCAATTCTATGAATTTTTATCATACGCGTAGATTTATATAACCATCACGACAATCAAGACACACAACTGTTTCAACCATACAAGACTCACTCCTGCTATTTATTTACGGCCACACTCAACACTTTCCTAGACACGATCCCAAACCTCTGGCAACTATCAAACTGTTCTCCAGCTCTATAACTTGGTTATTTGAAAAATATTATATAAAAGGAATCGTATAATGCTTAGCCTTTCAGAACTGGCATTTTTCAATCAGGATAATTCTTTGGAGATGATGCAAGTTACGTGTATCAACGGTTCCCTCCTTTCTGAGCAGTACTCTGTGGAATGGCTGCGCCACCGTTCAATCACTCACCAGTGGTCAAGGGCTCCAGGTTGTTTCCAGTTTGGAGCTATGACAAATAGAGCTGCCATAAAAATGTGTTTATTTGTTGTGTGTGTGAAAATTTTCATTAATCTGGGATAAATGTTCAAGAGTGTAATTGCTGGGTTGTACAGTTAATACCAATTTTAATATCAACACTGGTAATGTTCCTGGAAAAAAAAAATGAGGATCACTTCCAATCTCCACTCTCCACTGACTTTAATTTAACAAAATTACTTTTTACGGCTTGCTTCTACTCAACAATTCTGCTAAAGGGCCAAGCACTGCACTAGCATTTTAAAAACATTATCCTATGTAATCCTTGCATCAACAATGAGCTAGGTATTGATATTAATTATCTCCATCTTACAACTGAGAAAACCAAGCCATGGAAGAGGTTTGGGATTGACCCAGAGTCACGCAACTAGGATGTGAACAGCTGGAATTTAAACTGGAGGCAGCCTGCCTCAGAAGTCTATTCCTTTCACCACAAGACACTACATCTCCCACTGTCATAGCATGTATGTGATTAGATACAAAAAGTATATGTTAGTACAAAAAAGTCTTCATTTAGGGGATAAAGTTAATATGTGACCATTACATTTCATAAATGAGATTTTAAAAATTAGACGTGACCTCTAACATGCTGCAAAAATAAGCAAAATTAATGTAATAATCTGGTATTTGCACAAATATTGTATATACAAAAATTAACGTGATTACTGGATGAAAATTCACCTAAAGTAATTGTTCAGTTTTTCTCGACAAAATTTGTTTTAGGTTTACTCTTCATTAACATTGTGGTCAATAGGGAGCCTGGGGACAGATGAAAAAGGAGGCAAAGAAGGGAAAGGAGGGAAAAGAGCGGGGTCTCTGTCAGAAGTGGGTAACACATCCCAGATCCTCACTTGCAGGCCCTCCGATAAGCCCAGATGAGCAAGGAAGGGCTCTTTTGCAGAGGCTGGATTAACTGAACCCCGCTCCAACCGGGACACACACTCACAGCTTCACACCTGCCTAGTGCCCGGAAACAAATCACAGGACTCCTCACCAGCCACTCATGACAGTCATCAGAAATGTCACCCTCACAAACACCATCATCAGAAATGTCATAATAAATTTATTAATTTGACTGTTCCTAATATTTTCCAATTTTTCTCAGAAATGTTTTATCAATATTTCCTTAAATATACTCACAATTGATTAGCAGTGATTGTAACAATAATTATAGGTAGAAAAACTCATCTCCTTTCTTAAGGAGAAAGTAAATGAAAACTAGTGCGCAGCTTGGACGCTCTAATGTTTAATTCCAAATGTGACTTTTGGGGGGCATTTAAAAATTTTGAAACTCTCCATAAGTGTACCTTGGTCATCATTATTACTCATAAAATTTCAGATGTAAAAATTATTACAAGAAGCCATTATGAGAAACTGCCAACATTTTTTCAAAATTATAATCAGCTTATAAAACCAACACAGAATAAATAATTTGTGGGACCACAATCACATAGTTTACAGAGAAACCTAGTAAGTCAACTTCTAGGAAAGTAACCTATAAAAACAATTGTGGATGTACACCAAGCTGTATCTATAAGATAAATTATGATATAGAATACATAGAATTCTATACAATTCTTAAAAATGGTATGAAATAGTAAATGGCACTCAGAATTTCATACTGTCGTGTTCAATATAAACCAGTCAGAAAACAGGTCACAAAACAATGTGCGTGATGTACATGACACCTACTTGCAGTTGAACTGAATTGTGCCGAAGACCTTTCACAATGGAAGAAAATCTGTCAATTCTTCTTTCTTCTCCAGCTGATGTTAAAGCTTCTAAAACCTCTTCAAGGCTATGGGAAATTTTGAATTTACCAATAATTAAATTGCAAACTGAGAATAACCCAAATGCTATAATCCAATTGCTTGATTTAATAAACTCTGTAGTCACTACTTCTTCCAGGCAACCAAGAACATTTAAAGGTGGCTTGCTCAGTACGCATCAGTAGTTTACACAGAATATACCAAGCGATGCTCTAAGCATGTTACACATTTTGATTTATTTATTCCTCATAATAACCCTATGATGAGGTTTATTTATCAAGCATTTATATAGTGCTTACTACACATCAGGCACTAATTGAACTAGTTTACAAATAGTGACTCATTTTAATGTCTATAATTCTATAAGTTAGGTATTATCATTATCCCGTATTACAAACTAGGCAACTGAGGCAGAAATGGTTAAGCAATTTGTCCTCCATCTACTAAAAGATGGAGCAAGGATCTAAAACCAGATAGTCTGTGTAGTAAGTACCATATAAATGCTCATAACCACTACACTTTATGTCCTCTCAAATATATGTAACTGAAGTTCTGGTAGCCACAAATATATACTAGTAAGAAATTATAGATGAATAAAAAAAATAGTTTAACAGGAACTACACAGGCTTCTCCTTTAAAACAAATAGCTGTGTTCATAAGACTGAGCACACTGTAGAGGCTCACATGGTTTCATAGTTTGTGAGCACAAACTATGATCCTAAGGGTTATCAATATTTATGTCATTTTGAGTCTTATTTTGAAATTAAAAAATAATAGAGATAATATGGAACTAGGGGAAGAAGAAAGAGAATAGGAGGGGAAAAAAAACAAGAAAAAAGAGGAAAGAAGAAGGAAAGAGAAGAAGAAAGGGAGAGGGAAGAAAAAGGAAAGAGGAAAGAAAGAGAAGAAATAGGAAGTGTGGGAGAAACAGAGGAAGAAGCAAAGGAAGGAAGAGAAAGGAGAGAAAGGGAGAAAGGGAGCACAGGAAGTATCTTACATTATAACATTAAATTCACTCTAGAAGGAAACTTGACTTGGGGTAGTAAACACATAATTCAACGTATTTTGATGATATATTATAGAATTGTACTCCTGAAATCTATATAACTTTAATAACCAACACCACCCCAATATATTCAATAAAGAAGACATTAAATTTACTCTTAGGGTTCTATACCAAAATTAGTATGGCCTTTTTAAAATGGGAAATGCCAAGTGCTTAGGCTGTATGCCTGGCTTTGCAAGCTGGGATTGCAGCAGGTACAGCCTCACCCACAGAAACTCTCGTAGGTGTATATGGGGACAGAAGGGCAGGGCTGAGTGCTGCCACCTGTTGATTTTCCAACTAAATCCAAATTGAGAGGTTCGACAGTCACCAGCCACAGCAGGATCACCACAAGGACAAGGTCCCATTGTGTGTAGGAGGTGCCACTTACAGGGATCTGCCTACCCTTACCTGAGAGGGCTATTTAGGTTTCTCTCTGGCTTTTAGGTTTTTTTATCTTTATTCTTTTTTAAAAAACATTTTATGTAATTTTAAATGGTTCCTTGCAATAAGAACCCCCAATCTTCTTTTTAAAAAAAGTTCCTCTTTATAATTCTTTTAATATGTATGTAAATAGTCTTTAGTTACAGACCTAAGATGAATAATAATGTTTTTAAATCTTCAATATATATCTTATGGTCAAGAACTTTGTGCCCTCAACCAGTAAAATACAATTCCATATGTCCCTTTTTAAATCTGCCTTACATACAGATTTTCAAATCGTATATGTGCTTTTTATAAGGGAATATACATGACCTACACTTTGACTTAATTCTATCTGAAAAGAAACATACAAAGCAGAACTCATTAGCATATCTTTCAAATCTTCACTTAGAATTTTTATTTAGGGTTTGAGTTCAGAACAGTCTAAAATAAATAAGATGAAGAAGTCAGTATCTCACAGCCTATATCAGGGGTCCACAAACCCTGGGCCATGGACCAGTACCAGTCCACAGCCCTTTAGGAACCTGGCCACACAGCAGGAGGTGAGCAGACAGCAAAGCTCCATCTGCATTTTCAGCGGCTTCCCATCGCTCACACTACTGCCTGGGCTCTGCCTCCTGTCAGATCAGCGGCGGCATTAGATTCTCAGAGGAGCGTGAACCTAACTGTGAACAGCATACGCTAGGGATCTAGGCCGCACACTCCTTGTGAGAATCTAATGCCTGATGATCTGAGGTGGAGCTGAGCCAGCTCAACAACCACAGTGGTGCAAATACAGATTACCATTAGCAAAGAGGTTTAACTACACAGAGACTGTAACAAACTAATTAGTTGCAGACTCATATAAGTGAGTGGCAAGTGACAATTAAGCCACATCTGGTGGCAGGCTATAAAGCCATGCACTGCCCCCAGTGCGTGGAAAAATTGTCTTCAACAAAATTGGTCCCTGGTGCCAAAAAGGTTGGGGACTGCTGGCTTACATGAATCTAAATCAGTGGCTTAAGTATACTTCATTTATTTAAATTCCAATCTAAAACAGAATAGATAATGAAAACATTAAATAAATCACCTTGTCTTAAATCATTATATAATAAGAGAAAGAAGTTCAGAAGACTCACATGCTTTCCTCCCCAACAATGCACACTGCAGAGAGGAGTTTGACCACATCTGTCATCATACTGGGGTGCTCGGGATCGATCGCCTTGGCTAACAAAGAAAGACTCCGCTCTTCACTCATAATCCTTTCCAAGCCATACTACAACATTTTGGAAATGAGAGGTTAAATGTTAATGGTTAGTTTAAAAAAAATAATGTTCTGAAGAAAATGTTCTGAAGAAAATATTTAAATAAATATTAAAAAAATATTTATAGAATTTATATTTTTACAACCACTAAAACTAAAAAATATAAAGAATGTAAACATCCTAAAACTTCATAGAAGTATACACTTTATATCAAGAACTATGAGAATCAACCAAATACAAATAACCATTTAAAGATGATTTTACAGTACTGATTAATTATTAACATAGATAAGCAGTCAACTGGAGAAAGAAGCAGTGTAAAATATTAAGATTGCCCAACAGAAACATACAAAATAAAAAGTCAGACAGTGAAGTCGACACTAAGGCCATCGGGGTTCTTCCTGTGGGGGGAGATTGGTAGGAGACACACTACTGCAAGAGGCCGCACACTGTCCCAGAGAAATACACCGTGAGCCGCATGTGCAATGCAAAATTTACAAGCAAAAATGAAAACTAGTTTGAATAAACTTATTTTAGTACATCTAAAATAATATCATTTCGACATATCTAAATAAAACATTCGTTGATGAGACATTTCACTTTCTCCCTCCCTAAGTAGTGTGATCTAGTATGTATTTCATACTTACAGCACATTTCAACCGTGACTAGACACATTTCAAATTCTCAATAGCCACATGCATAGAGCAATCACATTATACAGTGCAGGCCCAGAGAGCAACACCTCATTCAAAAACAGGAAAAAGCTGAAGGATGATTTGCGCACATACCGTATAGAAACTGCCATAAGGAGCATATGTATTCTGATTGGAATATTTATCATCAGAAACACAGTGTGGTTAGTTGTAAACACATTATAAAAATGGGATGATTTGGCATAAGAACAAAGTTTGTTTGATACTACCAAGATGTCACATCCAATTAGAAGAGAGAAGTTATGTTAATGACTTAGTATGTATACATTGCTAAGGCCCCTTTACAATCTATGGAAGTCAAGTATTAAATAACAAAGAATTCAGAGAAGTAATAAAACAATACTATTTATCTACCATGCATCCCAGAGAATCCTCTAGAAGTAAGAAATTGGTTGATTATAGTTACTCCTAAGAATTAAAAAAGGCCTTATCCCAATTATGAACCTATGAACTATGGCTTACAGTAAAAATTAGCACTAGACATATGTATCATAGTTGAATCAATAACAGGCTTAGGACCCAAATGTGTTGAGTGTTATGAGATTTTAGTTATAACTTCCCTATTGTAAATAGCTTTTATGTAAAGAAGCCTTCACACCATGCTGAAATACTGCATTTGCTTTAAACTAGGGAACACAGGTAAAAGGAGGAGGGACAGAGGATGAAAAGCACCAGGATATTTAAATAAATATTAAAAGACTTCTCTGTCTTGGTAGTGACAGGGAAAAGTTACAAAGACAACTACACTGGCCTGGAAATGCTCACTTCTGTGATTTCTTGGGTTTGTTTCACACCAGACAAAGAATAAAAAAAGCAGGCATGGGACCAGAGACTACAATATGCCTCAATAATCATTCCAGGAAATTGTCAGGGGCTTATAATATACCGCTTAGATCCAATTCAAAAATTCAGTGAGTCAACAGTTACCAAGTACAAAGACTGGCTCTGTCTTCAGAAGCTGAGGACTGAGAAAAGCCTGCCCAGCATTTTCCACTCATTTCCCACACCCTTGGCTAGCCTCAGCCAGTGAGTGCCTTCCTGGAATCAGAACCCTGGGGTTCCCCCAGCCACTCAAGGGAGGTTCATACTGCTTTCCTCCGAGTAACACTACAGCTAACGTCTCTGTGTGAAGCACTAAACCATCATGTAGAAAGCACAGAACAGCAGCATTCTCTGATCTCATGATTTTGACCATCATCCTGTGACCCCCAACGCTCCATCACAGGCAGTATTCTCTGATTTTGCTAATGTAAAAATGTGTAGTTATCAGTTTAAGTGTGGAATGAAGCCAGTTGTCAATATTCAATATCTAGAACTGAAGACAGAATTGCTGCCTACTTGTATAAAATTACTCTCATCCAATTACTTAAAACACAAAGCAGAGCAAAACAAAAATTGTCGACTCTGTGGGAGAATTAGCCGACTTACCAGTGCTGGCACGTACAGTGCATTAAGTGAAGGCTTCTACAAGGTTACAGAGGTGGTGACAACTTTTGGCAGGTCTAAGGAAGTCTCTTGACTCAATGTCAAAGACCCACTCTGGATTCTAAGAAAACTCGCGTTCTAAACTGAAGACTAATGTCAGATTCCATCTGCATTCTACATGAGGCCTATTATTACCTAATAGAGGGAAGTTCAGGCCAACGAAGAAGTGTTAGGTAGGGAGGGTTAGTAACCTAAATCCCTGGAGAGGACGCCCGCCTGACACTACATGCAGCCTGCTGCTGAACAACTCCCCCACCCCTGCCAGCACCAGAGAGTTAACCCCAGCAGCAGAAACAACATGGGAGAGGGACTGGCTTCAGGAGCAAAGCACCCTTGCTGGGGGTGTGCCACTCAAAGCCACACACAGAAGCTTAACTGACCAAAAGGAAACCCCTCTTCTACTCACCTTTTAATTTCAATAAATTAACTTTTCATCCTGACTTTTATTTTCTTCCTAATATTCACAATCTTTTTCCATTTAAAAAATTAGTCCACTTTAGTGTTATAAGAAATTCAGTTTCATGTATTATCAAATTCGCTTATTAATTATATAAATAACTACTAGTTCAAAATAAGGTACCACACTTTTTTCTCTAAAGCCTGTATTGTTCATCATTTAATAACCTCTTATGAAGGACAGCTGCACAAGGAGGTATAGAAAAAATCATCAGCGGGTCTTGGGAAAGAAGAAAAAGCCTTACCAAAAATTTCAGACAGAATATAATTCTAATTCCAAGTATCAATAACTTAACTTTTCATTCCAATTAGCACAAGTGATATTAATAAATACAAACAGCACTATATCTCAGCTCCACATACACAAACTGTAAGCAACAGTGTGTTGTTGTGAAAAGTAGCATTATACTAATTAGAAATTAAATACATATGAAGTTTACTCCCTGTACTATCCAGTCTCCAAACAAACAGGAATATTATTTTCAACATGCCACCTCACTATAACCCTGAAATTCTTCCCAAATTAGGATCCACTTGCCCTTCTGGTTTGAAAAACTGGCTCTGGGTTTTCTCTACTCTCAGACTTTCCACCACTAGTGAATGTTCAATTTCTCTGTTTTCACTTTCAAAGGAGCCTCCTAAAGCAGTACTATTACTCACGATGTGACAAGACCGCTCCCTATCAGTAGTTTCTGATTCCTTTGTTCATTTATTCTTATAATATCGTCTACAAAATACCTAAAATCTACTTCTCACAGAACAATAGAAAGAAGTTTGATTTCTACAGCAGATATTTTCCTTGAAAATCTTATCTAATTAGAAGGGGTAAGGGAGGAGAAAAATATTTCGCTGGTTAAAAATAGAAAACTTAGCTCCAGAAAATGCTAAAAAATACATAAATAATTCAGCAAGATAAAAATAATTAGAAAACATAAATATTTGCTATATTTAGTAAAAATACATAAAATAAACGTTAATAATTTAAATATCAGTACTTATGTGTGAAGTCTTCTAAAGGTTTATTCTGAACATCAGAGTAAGGCAAAATATTAAAAATAAAATTAATCAGAAGTGTACAGTTTGCCATGAAACACAAATCATCACACTACCATAAGTACAATTTCCTCTCCTGCTGTCTAACAGCAATTAAAATACCTATCATTACTCACACATCATGAGGTAAATGCGTTTGGATGTTGGAACTAAAGACATGGCACGGGTAGAGAAATTTCTTCAATTAACAGTATAAAAGAAACCCTTTCAGAAAAATCTAACTTCAGGAAAGAGCTTAAAGTGTTTCTCTCTTCTAATGTTTCCTCTTTAAATATGCAAACTCTGCAGATCCGTCATATTACATTTGGTCTCAATAATACGTGCATTAAGCATAACTGCTCCATTTCTGGGACCTGTTTTATCATTTTCATTAATTGCATTATACAGTTGAATTCCTAAACTATAAAAATTAAGTCCTTCCAACTTGATTCTTTGGTAATGAATATTAGTGCAAACCCCATTTAATAATCATGTATGATTTCAAAGGTGATTCAGGCTACAGTTTCGAAAATTAAGAGAGAGAGAGCAAGAGGGAGTGAGGAGGGAAGAGAGGGAAGGACACAAAGAGGACAGAAAGGGAGAGAGACAGGGAGGGAGAGAATTAAACTACACATGAGAAGTTAAGGGCCAAAAGAAAGTCCATTTATCCCAAGCTTCTCCACTGGGAGATAGTGGTTTTTATACAAAAGTAAAAATTATACAATTCAGTATTTTTTCCATTACACACTAAACAGTGTATCAAAGCAGTACATCAATGAAGTGCAGATTCTTTATTACACAACTCTAATTCTTAAAAATTCCAGAAGAACCGGTGAAGAATGAATACTATGAGATTAACCATGTACACACCTGGGTATTCATCAAAGCCTTCAGACACTGTATGACTTTGTGCTGATTCTTCTTTACAATGTTTTCTTGTCTGCATTGGCATAAAAGGTATCAGTATTAGAATTATAATTGGACATGCAAATGTAGCTTAAGTGAAAATAATTAACAATACTTACATTTTGCTACTAATCAGTTTTTCCAAAATGTCCAATAATAACCCGAGCCCCTCATGGCCAAAGCTCTGCACCCAACTGAAAAACAAGAAAAGTGTTGTTATGTAGAGTTAGTGTTCTCAGTGTGGAACACCACAAGACTACCACACATATTTTACAGTAGTTATATTCTAATCATAAACACAATATAAGAATAATACGTTTTACAAAACCATTCATAATTCATAGTTAGTTGTGAAGGATGCAACGAGTGGTGTGCAACCTTATAACTGCTGAGAATTTCCTAAGTTTCAAAGTTCAATTTTTTTAAAGCTTCTTCATTATTTTTTAAATGAGTATTTTCATCCTCACCAAACCACCTCTATTCCAGAAGCCCATAGATACAGTCCCAGTACTGTATTAGGACATCACTGACAACAGACAATAGCTCATCGAGATTACAGAAAATCCACCTTTGTAGAAATAATGCATTTTTTCCAGTGGTAATTTAGAATGCCTAAGTCAATAAATAAAATGATAACAAGAAGAAAGCAAAAAATATATGTGTGTATATCTCTTCATTTGTATCTTTGTACGTATGCATGATTTAGTGTGTGTGGCCTTCAAAAAATGAAATGTTGCCCTGGCCAGCATGGACTGCTGGTTGGGCAACATCTCGCAAACCAAAAGGTTTCTGGTTTAACTCCAGGTGAGATTACTGGTCAGGGGCACATGCCTGGATTGGAGGTTTGGTCCCCTGGGGCATGTATGGAAGGCAACCAATCAATTGGTTGATTGATCAACCAATCAATCAATGTTTCTCTCTCGCTTCAGTGTTTCTTGCCCTCTCTTTCTCCCTCCCTTCCCCTCGCTCTAAAATCAAAAATGAAAATAAAATGTAAAAACGAAAAGTGAAATGTTAAAAACAAAATTTTATCCAATAATCAAAAACAGCACATTATAAAGAATAAAAACAAATTTAAGTCATATAACCAGGATATAATACCACTGTTCTTAAGATCCAATATTACATTTCCCATGAAAATAAGAAGGGAAAAAAGCAAATGCACCATTTTACATGAAAAATAAAAATCTACCTTTATTTGTATACTTCTGTAAACACAGCTTAATCACCTATAAGTATTTAGAATTTCTGATTTTACCACCCCCAAAAAAACACAATTTGCTATTTAGATTGCAGACTCTTCTCAGATTATTTTTATTCGTCTATTCTCTGTGAAAACCAAGGAATAACTAATTCAAGAATACACTGCATAGTAACGACACTTCTCTGTAAAGGAAAAGACTGAAGGTCACTATCATAGTTAAGGGGAGGAAGAAAAAGTTAACAAGAAGCTGGTGTTTTCAAACCAGAATGCTACTTCAAAAGTGAAGAGTTCGCGCTGCTCTATCAGCAACACACACTACCTGGAGGCATTTCAATTCCTTCTTTCATGTCTCACGAAAACACCTAGGGCATCCCACTTAACTGTTTGTCTTGCTGTCTCCTGCTCTATATTTATTCTTATTTCACATGCAGCAGGGAAGCTTGAAATCAAACATGTAAGGAGTGATTTGAGTTCTACGTGGGCTGGTCCTGACATGTGTGGACAGGCTCTGTTCGTCAGGCCCTCCGGTGTCAGTACCTCACAGTGAGACTTCAGTGTGTTGTTTGAAGTGAATGTTCAGCAATCTCTATATTCAAAAGCATATCCATAAAAACATTCTAAAGCTAATATGAACAGTTTAGGATGATTCACACTACTATCATCTTCAATCATTGTGGACAATAAAGTTACTATTCCTAAAACTGCCTCATACCAAAATATACAAATTTAAAACTACATTAATATAACAAAAAGACCTTGTTGAATTTAATATGCTTATCTTGGAGTCCACTGTACAGTTTAGAAAGCCTATTAACCCAGGTAAATCAAGATAAGTCTTCTGGTCTGAGTAGTTAATAGAACACAGCTATTTTAAAAATGCATCACCACTAATATAACAACTGTATCTACAATATGGGGCCCACAAAAATACATTCTCAAATCGACCGTTTTGGACCCACTACATAAGTCTCTTCTATATTGTAGAATATGAGTCATTAAAGTAAAACTTACATCCATTCATGTGTATTACATGTAAGCTAATTATCTATAAAACACAGTTAAATGTAAAGAGGCGTCCTACCTAATTACTTTATACTACAATCTCTTAACTCAGGTGGGAAGTAATTTATCAACAACAATAAAATCAAAGAGGATGGTAACAGTCTTATCAAAGGCAGGCTATATTTCATAAAACATCAAAAACAAGAAAAGCAGGACACAGCGTGGAGAGCAGAAACTAGGATGCTTGATAACAAAAGAAACACTGTATTTTAACATAAAAAGGAAGCTGATGAAAGTACTCATTGAAAAAGTAATATTGAAACACAAATTAAATAGGCATAAAAAGTCTTCCTGTTTTCCTAAAAAACCGCAAGGCTAACATACTATTGTATTAACAAGTTGTCACCCACAAACCCATTCTCTCAAAACATTCGCCCGCACCCCTACTATTTTCAGCAATATTATTTTTAAGAATAGGGGCAAATACCAGTTCCTATCTCTTCCCAAAAAGATGTTCAAGATAAAAAGTGATATTGAGTAGGTAGGTCTGCAGTCCTGACAGAGGTTTATTGAAATCCATAGCTTTCTACAAAAGTAAAAAATTTCTCATCATCAGTGCAAGAAGCAACCTGGATAAAAATAATCAACTGATCTATAAATAATCAATCTTCAGGAAACAAAATCTGTACTATTTATTCTGGGCCTGTCAGCAAAGTGCCATCAGGCATTACGTGGTTCAACTATAAACTGCATTCATGGATGAATGAGCATTGTGCAAATGTTTTTTTTTTTTTCATGATAGAAATGGCACAGAGATTAGCATAGCATTTGCATTGGAAAAAAATTGCTTTAGAAAGCAAAAAGTGGTGTGTTAAGCACTAATTTAAAACAAAATCTACCTCTTAAAATTCTGTAACAGGAAATATGAAACTCTTCTTTTAATTGCTTCAAGAGAAACATCTAAGTATATTTATTACTATTTAGCACTTCATAATAGGGGTCTCAATGTAGGAGAAAAGAAAAGGTGAAGGAAGAGGCAAAAGAAGAGAAAAAAGAGAAGGAAGGGTAGGTCTCTAGGATTAAATGTTCAAACCACCTTTAAATGTTCAAAGCAGCTTAGGCTTTGAAATTCAGTATTGCTTCCAAAGACAGAGAATGAACTCAGAACTGTGCAAAATGATTTCCAAAGTGTTGCTGGCTTTATGAAGCAAATACAGTCACCTCATAGAGCACAAGAGGCAACATACAGTCAAGTCTCAGATTTACTTCCCAGCCAAAGGAACAAAGCACTATGTGTATATGTTTTCTACAGACTACAGTTCAAGTTATTAACTCTTCCCAAATGTGCCCTAAAGAAGGGAGAGACAAATGCATCACAGACTGTCAGAGCTGAAACAAACCTACCAGTCTTAAGAGCAATCTTACCTGAGGCATACAACTGGAGAAGAGGGACCATTCCTTCTTTGTCTTTTTATCTCCAACACCAGGGACAGACTACACTGAATAAATGGTTTCAGAAAGAAACTGAACCACCTTCCAATTTTATACAGAAGGAAAGGAATACACTGAGAGGTTAAGTTCACTTAAAATAGCATCTAGCTCTGCTGAGGCACAGGCGCATACCCTGACTTTATATACACAGAAAAAGACACAAAGAGATGACGTGTTCTATGTAGCATCACTGAACCTGTCTCAAACTTCATGCCAGGAACATCAATTCTGATTTTGAATCTGGTACTTATCCATACTGAACCAAAGATGATGAATCTAAAGACTCTGCCCTACATCACACTTTAGGACTCGACTGACTGCTGCTAGAAGGGTGGTTTCATTACTACTAAACCTCAAGTGCTCATTAACCAAGTCAGCCAGCCTTTAATAAGGGCTCACTATGTGCTTAATACTGTACTACATATGAGAAAAACAAAACTGAATAAAACATGTTCACTGCCCTTGAAAGGATCACAAACCAGTGGTTGAAACGATGTTGAACAAAATTATTTCCATAATGTAATAATAAGTGTTATAATCATCTACCTCTTGGGAACAAAGCTGCTGACGTCTGACCTGAGTCTTGAAGGACAGGTCAGGAGGAAATACATGCAAAGACATTAAATATTAAAGATGCGGCCTATACTGAGCATCGGCTATACCAGGGATAAAACCAAACAGGTAGGAATGAGCCTGATTTTGAAAAAACTTTATCTAATGCCATGGGAAATAGGAAGTCATTAAAGGATCAGGCAAATATTTGTGTTAGGCAAAGGAAACCCACCTCTACCCCCACCAAAGATGGCCACGTCGTAACACCAAAACCTATGAACAATTACATTGCATTGCAATGAGAAAGTAAAAGGGAAATTACAGTTGCAGGAGAAAGTAAGGTTGCTAATGAGATTATGTTAAAATACAGAAATGACCCTACATTATCCAGGTAGGTCCAATCTAAGTACAGGATTCTTAAAGGCTAAGACGTATTCCCAGCTGGGTAGGCAACCCGAGATGGAAGAAAGATTCAAAACATGAGTGCAACTCAATTTGCCTTTACAAGCTCTTAAAACAGAGGAAGAGAAACATGAGCTATGGAATGTGGGTGGACTCAAAAAGATGAAATAACCCTAAGTTGGTAACTATCAAGAAAATAAGGATGTCAGTCACACAACTGCAAGGAATTGAATTCTGCCAACAACTCGAATGAGTTGAGTCTCCTTGCTCATGATCATGGGGTTATATCTCCATTTATTTAGAACTTATTTGATTTCTTTCACCATTATTTTGTAGTTTTAAACATAAAAGTCATATACATAAATTTAGATTCATACCAGAGTATTTGTTTTTGAGCAGTAGTAGTAAATGATGTTATTTTCCAAAAGTTCACTGCTAGTATATAGAAATACAATTGATTTGTTTTTCAGGTTAAAAAAAAACACATATTATAAATATACCCTCTTAATATTTAAGTGTATAGTACAGTGTTGTTATCTATATGCACATTGTCATACAAAAGACCTCAAGAACTTTTTCATCTTGCAAAATATAATTGATTTGTTTGTCTTGAATCCTGCAATCCTACTGAACTCACTGATTAGTTCTAGAAGTTTTCATAGAATCTTTGAATTTTTCTACACAAACAATCATGTCCTCTGTAAATGGGAATACTTTTACTTCTTCCTTTCTGATTCATATTCTTTTTATTTCATGTTCTTGTCTCATTGAGCTAGCTAGAATTTCTAGTACTGTGTTGAATAATCATCCTCACCTTGTTTCCATCCTAAGGGGAAAGTGTTTCACCATTAAATATAATATTAAGTATAAGATTTTCATAGTTTGTGTAATCAAGTTGAGAAAGTACCCCTGTGTATTAGTTTCCTAGGGTTGCTATAACAAAGTGACACAACCTGGGTGCTTTACATATTCACCCTAGCTAGGCAGCTAACTGGTTAGAGTGTCATCCCATACAACGAACAGCTGAGGGTCCGATCCCCAGTTAGGAGGCAAGTGATTGATGCTTCTCTCTCTCTTTTTCTTCCTCTCTCTCCAAGAGCAATAAAAATATCCTTGGGTGAGGATTTAAAAAGAACAAAAACAGTTACTTATTCTCATAGTTCTGGAGACTGGAAACCCAAAATCAAATTGTCAACAGGGAGAGCTTTCCTCTGAAACTCTGAGTAGAATCGTTCCTTGCCTCTTCCTAGCTTCTGGTGGCAGCTGTTAATACAGAATTCCCATACTCTATCATCGAAGGACATCCTGTCTTTTCTTCCTATAAGAACATAAATTATATGGGAGTGAGAACCCACTTTACTCCCTTATGATCTCACCTTAATTAATTACATCTGCAATGACTCTATTTTCAAATAAGGTCAGGTCACATTCTAAGGTGCTAGGGGTTAGGACTTAATTTCTTTCTGAGGGACCACAACTCAATCCACAGCATCTATTCCTGTATTCCTGAGAGTTTTTGTCATGAATTGGTGTTGGGTTTTGTCAAATGCTTTGCATCAGTTGATATGGTTCTGTGACTTTTCTTTTTTATTCTTTAGCCTTGCTGATGCAGTCTGTTACAATAAAAATTTTTTTGTCTATATTTGTGATGGGCATTGGTCCATAAATTGGGTCATTGGGGGTTGTTTTGTTTTGACATTGTCTTTGTCTGTCTTTACTATCATTACCAGCTTTATTAAATAAATCATGACTTCTCTCCTGCTCTTATATTTCCTGGAAGAGACTGTATAAAATTGGTATTAATTCTTCTTTAAATGTTTGGTAGAATTCTCCAGTAAAATCATGTGTACATGAAGACTTTTGAGGAGTTGTAAAATAGTAGTCCTATATTCCTAGGAGTCAAAAGACTATTCAAACTTTCTATTTCATACTGCATGGGTTGTACTACATTGTCCTTTTCAAAGAATTGACTTTCTTCATCTAAGTTTTCAAAAGTGTCTTTAAAGTTCTTTGTAGTATTCCTTTATTACCCTGTTGATGTGGGGTTGTTAGTGAGATTCCCTGTATCATTCTTGATATTGGTTTTTTGTGTCTTTTTTCCATCAACATTAACAAAGGTTTGACAATTTATTAATCTTTCAAAAGAACCAGCTCCTTGTGTCATTGATTTCCTTTGGTTTTCTCTGCTGAATTTAATTGGTTTCTGATCTTATCTATATTTCCTTTCTTCTTACTGCTTTGGCTTTATTTTTCTCATCTTTTTCTAGAGTTTTAAGGTGATAGCTAAAATGATTAATTTGAGTCTTTCCATCTTTTATAATGTATGTTCTGTCATAAATTTCCCTCTCAAGTATTACCTTAGGTATATCCCACAAGATTTGAAACGTATTTTCCTTTACTTAGGGTATTTTTTTAAATTTTCCTTGAAACTAGTTGTACGGTCCATGGATTATATAGAAGTGTTGTTTACTTTCCAGAGGTTTGGAGATCTCTAGTTTGAGTGCACTGTGGTAAGAGAACACATTCAGTATAATTTCAATTTTCTTAATTTGATGAAATTTGCTTTTATGGTCCAGGTTATGGTCTACCTTGGTGATGTTCTATGGAAATAAGAATGTGTGTTCTACTACTGTTGAATGGGATGTTCTAAAAATGTCTTTTGGTGTTATGGCAGTGTGGAGTTATTCTATACCTTTATTTTCTATCTAGTTCCATCAATTATTCACAAAGTATTGGGAAGTCTCCAAATCTAATTTTGGATTTATCTATTTCTCCTTTCAGTTCTATTATATTTTGCTTAGTACATTCTGCACACTTGTGGGTTGACATGTGCACACTTAGGAGTGGTTTCTCAGTGGCTGACTCTTTGATCATTATGTATTAATCAACCACTTTATTTCCTTTACTGTGAAGGCTAAATTATTTGATATTAAAATAGCTTTCTTTTGATTAATGTTTGCATGTTTTATCTTTTTCCTTTTAATCTGCCCACATCATTATTTTCTAAGTAAATTTCTGGTAAAAAGCATATAACTAATATTTGTTTATATCCACTCTGCCAATGTCCTGTAACTATCAATTTAAACTATTCACAATTAATGTAATGAATAGACATGCTATGGCTTCGGTCTACAGTTTACTTTTGCTGGGTGCGGGGGGCTTGTTATTTTTCTTGGGTGAGGTTATCTTCTTTTTCCTGATTTCTTTTAGTTTATTTAAACATGTTTTAGAATTCCATTTTGATTTATTGTTTTTCATGTATATCCCTTTGTATAACTTTTTTAGAGGTTGCTCTAGGTATTACATCATAACATACCACAGTTTATTGGTGTCATCACTTTACAAAGTGGAGTGAATTATAGAAAAATTCATTTCTGTTATGGATTGAATGGTGCCATTCAACATGTGTATGTTGACACTCAAATCCACAGTATGACTATATTTGGAAATAAGGCTTTTAAAGAATTAAGAGTAAATGATATCATATGGGCAGAGGTCTAATCCAGCATGACTAGCGTCTTTGTAAGAAGAAGAGACACCAGGGATGCATGCCCATAGAGGAAAGGCCATGTAATAGCAAGATGCGCGCCACCTGCAAGCCAGGGAGAGAGGCCTAAGAAGAAACCAACCCCGCTAGCACCTTGAGCTTAAGACTTCCAGCCTCCAAAGTGGTGAGAAAACAAATTTCTCTTCTTTAGCCACCTAGTCTGTAGTATTTTGTATGGAACTCACAGCAAACTAATACACCTCCCTTTAGTTTAATTGTTTTAGGTATTTTCTCCACATACATTTAGAAATACATTAAACAGTGTTATAATTTTTGCTTCTACCATCAAACAATTTAAAACACACAAGAGAAGGAAAGTCTATTGCATTTACCCATATTTTTACTTCCTTCCTTCCTAATATTTCAAGGTGGCTTCCTTTCTCATTTCCTTGCTATGTAGAAAATATCCTTTAGCCACCCCTTTAGGTTACCTTGCTGGCCACGGATTCTCTAGATGTTCCTTCATCTGCATCTGCCTCGATTTCCCCTTAGTTCCTAAGGATACTTTCACAGCACATAAGATTCTGAGCAGACTGTCCTTTCTTCATTTGAAAACTACTTTTCTCCTTCTTTTGCTTTCTTTTGACATTCATAATACTGGAGGAGAAAACCAAGGTCATTTGAATTGTTTTTCTCCATAACTAAAGTGCCATCTCTTGCTGCTTTCAGAAACTTTCTGTCTTTAGTTTTCAGAAGTTTGACTATCATACGGTGTTGTACTATGAATTTGTTTGGGTTTATCCTGTTTTTAGCTGACCTCCTGTGGCACTGCTCCAGTGGAGGAAGGGGAGGCACGAAACGCCAGGTAGGAATATAAGTCCAAATTCCTCACTTGGTTTCCACTGACACCTGAGAGAAAACGTTCCTTGTTACTGCTTAACACAGATGGGAACCCAGGCTCCCACTTGGCCTCCACGGCACCTCCCTGGCAGGGACAAGTAGGACTGCATTGTCAGGCTCACCACGCTAGCTCCACTGGCACCTGTGGGAAGGTAGGGAGAGAGAGGGTGATCTTGCTACCACTAGGTTGTAGTGAAAGTTCTGACTCTCTACTAGGTCTTCTCTGACACCAACCCCGGAGGAAGAGGGAAGAGCACCTCCCTTCTGCTGCCTGGGAGTCTAAGTCCAGGTTCCCCACTGGGCAAGCAAAATCTGGTTACTGTCAAAGTTTTCTGTATTGCTGGCTGCCCCTTCCATGATCCTTTGGCTTAAGAGAGCAGGCTTTGGGGGGTCAGGGGACTTCTCCTTTGTGTCTATTGGCATTTCTGGGTTGCCTACTTCTTTATCTCCAAATCCGGGATCAAAGAGGCAAAAAGAAAACCCAAAGAATTCACCACCATGTTGATCCTTGGGTCCCAAGTTTCCTAGACTATGCGCTGTCTTATATTTGTTTCATATATAATGTCTAAGTGTTTCAGTTGCACTTAGCAGGAGAAAGAGGGAAAATTTTATCTCCATCTTCCTGGACACAAGTCTGAAACATCCATGGTTGCAGTGTGAGAATAGGCAAAGGCTCTCACCAGGGCACCCAAGAAAAAGTATTAACAATAGCAAATGAAGAACCAAATGAAGATACTATGACAAGTGCTAAGAGACAGTTTTAAAAAGAGGAGGGTCACTGCTGCACTGAGGTCAAAAAACTGAATTCAAGAGCAGTTCATAAATAACTCTGTAAAGCAAACTTCTGATTGCATAAGAATTAAAGGAGAAACAATAGTGAAGGTAGAGATAATAAATAAACATAAAGACTTGATGGGAGACATCTGAAGGACATCCAAGAACAGGTAAATAAAACAAACAATTAAAATAACGTGTAAGATATGTGACAAAAGTAAGCAATGGATGCTAAATTAAATGGTTACCTACTAACCTAGCATGGGGATAGAAAAGAATCTCAAATTAAAGAAAACTGTGCCTTATGAAGTTAATTTTAGATATCAACCCCTTATTAGATGTATAATATGTTCTCCCATTCCATGGGTTGTCTTTTTATTTGTTAATGTTTTCCCATTTGTTTTTCTTTTGTTTCCCTTGCCTGGGAAATATACCTAATAAAATATTGCTGAGCAATGTCTGAGATTTTGCTGCTTTGTTTTCTTCTGGGATTTTTATGGTCTTAGGTCTAACATTTAAGTCTTTAATATATTTTGAATTTATTCTTGTGTGTGGTGTATGAAGGTGGTCTAGTTTCATTTTTCTGCACGTAACTGTCCAATTTTCCCAGTACCATTTATTGGATAAACTATCTTTAGACCACTATATGTACTTGCTTCCTCTGTTGAATATTAACTAACTACAGAGGTGTGGGTTTACTCCTGGGCTCTCCATTCTGTCCATTGATCTATGTGTCTGGTTTTTATGCCAGTACCATGCTGTTTTGATTACTATGGCCATCCAGTATAGTTTGATATTTGGTAGCATGATTCCTCCAAATTTATTCCTCTTTCTTAGGATTGCTATTACTATGCAGAACATTTTGTGGTTCCATATAAATTTTTGAAATATTTGTTCTAGTTCTGTGAAATATGTCATTGGTATCTTGACAGAAATTGTGTTGAATCTATAGATTGCTTTGGGTAGCGTGGACATTTTAATGATGTTAATTCTTCCTGTCCGTGAACACAGTATGTGCTTCCACTTATTTGCATCTTTTTCAATTTCTTTCTTCAGTGTCTTATAATTTTTGAAGAACAGGTCTTTCACATCCTTGGTTATTCTTTTTGAAGCAATTGTGAATGAAACTGTTTTCTTAATTTCCCTTTCTGATAGTTCATTATTGACATATAAAAAATGTATAGATACATTTTAAAAAATTACTTTCTGGAGAATATATAAAAGTCAATGCCAAAACAACAAATAATTCTATTAAAAAATGGGCAAGGACCTAAATAGACACTTCTCCAAAGAGGACATACAGATGGCCAACAGACAAAAGATGCTCAAAATCACTAATCGTCACAAAAATGCAAATCAAAACAAGAAGACACCATCTCACACCTGTCAGAACAACTATCATCAGTAAATCAACAAACAAGTGCTGGCGAGCATGAGGAGAAAGGGGAACACTTTTGCACTATTGGTGTGAATGAAGATTGGTACAACCACTGTGGAAAACAGTATAGAAATACCTCAAAAAATTAAAAATGGAACTGCCTTGTGACCCAGCCATCCCACTTCTGGGAATATATCTGAAGAAACCTGAAACACTAATTTGAAAGAATATAAGCACCCCTACATTCACTGAAGCATTATTTACAGTCACCAAGATATGGAAGCAGCCCAAGTGTCTATGAGTAGATGAGTGGATAAAACAACTATGGGACACTTACACAATGGAGTACTACTCAACCATAAAAAAGAAGAAAATTTTACCCCTTGCAACAGCATGGATGGACCTGGAGAATGTTACACTATGTGAAACAAGCCAGTCACAGAAAGACAAATACTGTTAGGATTTCACTCATATGTGGAATCTAATGACAAACTGAACTAACAAGCACAATAGACAAATACTCATAGACAGAGAGCAGGCTGAGAGCAACTAGATAGGGGGTGCAGTAGGAAATGGAGGGGCTAAGCAAAAAGGAAAAAGGACTCATGGACATGGACAACAGTGTAGTGATCGCAGGGTGGCAGGAGGGCTGGGCGGGAAAAAGTGTTATAAGTGGACAAATGGTAATGGAAAAAATACATTAAAAGTTTTTTTAAACTGTGCCTACAATCTTTACATGCAAAGATGCTAATACATCTTAAGACTAAAAAGCAGAAATCGTTATGTGACATTTTTTATTTTTGTTCAAAATATGTTTTTGTTCACATCAAGGAAATGTGTGCATGTACATGTTGCTATTTAAACACCGTATTAGTCATTTTCTACCTAATCAACTCATTCAATTACCTGCTGGTTTTCATTCTATTTATGAAACACTGGCTAACACCATGGCAAAATGAACATTCCAAGCTGATGTTCTACTCTCGCATACATTCGCATGCTTATGCTCCTACCAAGAATTGGTTGTGTTCACTTCCAAATTTTGCCAGTTGCAAGTATTACTGTAATTATGTAAATTAATTGAAATTACATAAACATATCATTGGGAACCTATCAGGAAAACATATCATAGGAAAAAAGTTTCTGTTTCTGTGAAAATAATACTTCTATGAAAACATATCATTGGGACACTGTGTCACTGGGAAGAGTTGCTATTTCTATGAAAACTAACCCTAATGCTTTGAAAAACATTTTTTTAAAGGGTGACATTTAAAAATGCTATAGAAGTGGATATGGACACAAGTATTAATTGTCAAAAGATATTTCCAAAAAGAAAATGAATTCTGCACTCAGATTACTTTGTAAGAGTCTCTACATTTCTGTTTCATGTTAAAAATATCAACATGAGGATGACAATGCATTATGGGTATGGTGCCTGTGCCCGCTCCAAGAAAAGGCTCCACATCAAGTGTCCGGAGGGGGGGAAAAAGCAACAAATGTTTATATTTTGAATCCAAAAAGAAAAATAATGTTTACGGTATATCTGAGTCACTTATTTTATCATTCCTTGCTTTAACCAACTCTTTCAAATAAATAACCAACAGCACTAAACAAGAGGGCTTCCTCAGTAGACACTCACTTCCACCCAAGAAATTACAGTGCCTCTCTAAGTAGTTATTACACATTTTTCTTCATTTTGCTTGTGCATGATCTTACTTATTTTCCAGTAATGAAGCCACATTTTTGTAATAAGAAAACTATTTTTAATTACCCCAAATAATAATCTTACATGAATACCTGGGGAAATACGGTTACTTTGCCAAAAAATCAATGTAAGAAGCTTCTCGAAAGGGGAAAAAATACATCATTGATCATATGTGACAAAGTAACAAATTTCATACCTTAAACTCAGAAGGTCAGCTTTAATACTGTATAATATCCAGATCCAATTTACATTCCTCTGTCAGAGTAATATATCACCAATGCTGAATATAATTATAGCTTATTTTAAGCTTTCATTTTCACCTACTCTTAGCAAGGTGACTAAATACTTAGAATGAACAATTGGGGGTGTGGGGATGAGTACAAAGCAATTAACATGCCCTGTAGGGCAAAACAAACATACACCCACATACCAATTGATGGCTTATCCACAAAAATCACACTAAATTATACAGCCACACAAGGAATTCAAGAACTAAATACTGTCCTGATTATAAAATCTGCCAAATTTCAAAATACAGCCATTAATATGTATATTTTCTAGAAATTGACTTTTAAAGAAATTATATATTTAAAACTATCATTTATTCTAATTTCTAATATTAGACAAGATGGCAGAGTAACAAATTGAGTAGTTCATTCTCCTAGTTATTTTTAGCCATAACATATTCAAAGGCATAAAATGTCCAGAGAAAGTATTCCAAATAAAATAAAAAGAAAACCAGGTTAACAGCAATGATGAAAAATAAAGCACTTATATATGACACATGAGTTCTTGATGGTTAGATACAAAGATAGTAAGACAATTATGGATTTAAAATAACATATACTCATATGTCTTCTAATCAAAACTTAAAACCACTGTTAAAAAATATTCATAGTAGAAAACAAGATAGGTTGAATATGTTAGAAATATATCAAATATTAGTGTGTTTCTTAGTAGCAAATCAAAGCCATCATTACCTCAGGAAAGCATTAACTGAATTATTCATTTTAAATACTGACTACAGTTGACCCTTGAACAATTCAGGGGTAAGGGGTGCAAAGTCAAAAAAAATCACATAACTTTTGACTCCCCCAGAACTTAATTACTAATAGCCTACCGTTAACCACAGCCTCTACAGATAATATAGGCAATTAACACATATTTTGTATGTTATTTGTAATACATATTATATGATTGTTAGAAAATAATATTTAAAAAATCGTAAGGAAGATAAAATACATTTATAGTACTGTGTGAATCTATTTTTTAAAATCCACCTATAAGTGGAGCCCTGTTGTTCAAAATCAACTATAATTGGATAACCAGTATGGGGAAAGGAAAATTAGGATAACACTGTTGTCAACTGTTCCCATCAGCTGGTGCTACCCTAATACTTGTTACTACTGACCAATAGTGGTCCCATAGGTCAGTTAGATCAGTTTCTCCATTTGTTCAACAGGTGCCATATCCTTAACCCCAGATATCCCTCTAGTTACTGCCCATTTCTCTTTCTTTCATAGCAAAATATCTCAAATTACTTCATGACAAGCATGGCCAGTATTACTTCAACATTCATTCACTCAGTCTCACTTTAATCTGGCTTCTGCCACCTAAACTCCAAAAAATTGCTTTTCTCAAGGTCACCAACACCCCCTCTCCTGCCTGTTCAGACCCTGCTATCAGGCCTCACTTCTCAGTAGCATTCTGTGTGGTTACCACTTCCTTCTTTTCAAATACTCTTCCTCTCTTAGGCTCAGATTTTCTGGGTTCTCCTCTTCCCCACTTGGCCAATCTGTTTTCCAGGCTTCTGCTGCCTTTATACACCGTGGCTGGAGTTCCTCAGAGGGTTCTGGGCACTCTTGTCAATCTCTCTATTATCTCTGCACACACACACAATTCAGGATCTCAGCCATTTTCAGGGCTTTATGTATAATCCATATATAAACAACAGATAAGTACTTCTTCCATTTCTCCACTGAGCTCCAGACTCACACACAGCAGCTTGCTTGAAATCACACAAACTGTAAAACTCTAGACACAGCCAACCTAATGTGTTTAAAATACATATTTTGCTTTTCTTCTTGAAAAATGCAAGAAACCAGTAACAATAACCACCTTCCTCCATCCCAGTTAATGGCACTGCTATCTATCTATTAGCTCAGGTCAAATGACACCCTGGTGTCATTTGTGACTCACACACCACATTCAGTCCATCAACATGTCCCACAAGTCTCTGCCTCCAATGTACCTGCAAATTCTATCCATTCCTCACCCTACCACTACTTCATTCCTCATCCCAGGCACCCTCATCATCCCTGTGACTACTACCACAGTCTCCCTTCTCATTTCCCTTTCTACTCTTTCCTCCCTTTTAAATCCATTCTCCCTAGAGCAGCTTCTTTGAAACAAGTAAATTTGAGACTACATCATTTCCTACATGAAGGTCTTCAAAAGCTACTTATTGGAATAAAAACCCGATCTCCCTACCATGACCTTTAAGATCCCTTATAGCCTGGTCACTGTCCACCCCTCTCATGGTCCTACCCTCCTGCCACACTGCTTCCCAGCCTCAGGGTCTCTGCTGTCCAAGCGGGGCTCCAGGTCCAAGTTCCTGTTAACTGGTTCCTTCTCCTTTCCATCTCTTAAATGTCACCGTGTCACAGAGACTTTCTCTTGTGTCTAAAAACTCTCTATCCATTATTCTAAGTGCCTTATTCTTTCTTGACTGAAGTGATGATATCTTCTGTTTTATTTATTTATATATTTGTTTTCTAAGTCTCTCCTCTGTATACCTGTTACTGTGGTACCTAGCACAGGATCTGTGAATACTTTTTACATGGGTAGATTAATAAATACACCCTCTACTTTATTCAAGTGGCGTGTTATCCGTACCACATACTTAAGGATTACTTAGATAAGAGCCGTTGGTACCATTTATTCTTTAATGTATGTTAGATGTTTCTCTTGAAATAGAATCTAAGGAATCTGAAGACAGGAAAAAGCCTTTGTACCTCTTCTACTCTTCCAACAGGGAGATGTTTAAAGGCATTTCAAATACTCCTGAAAAATGAGCAATAGAGGTTCATGCATTTCACTTTATTTCATTCTTGAATTTCTCTATTCTCTTGTTACTATTTGAACCCATTTAACACACTCTCTGTTAGCCTCTGCTGAGCCACTCATTAGGGTTCCATGGCAACATAACACTTGTTCTCCTCCTTGGAAATTCATAGCATGGTGGAGAAAACACCCACACCCAGAGAGACTCAAGACGGCAAAGTTTCAAAAATGAGTGCACAAGGAAAATTACATGACTTTCCAATCTCTAGAACCATGTTGTTCAGAGGGCAGCACCTGAATGTTCATTGCAGTGTTACAGAGTTATTTACAAGTGCCAAGATATGGAAGCTGCCCAAGTGTCCATCAGTAGATGAGTGGATAAAACCACTATGGGATATTTACACAGCATGTATTTAAGGGGAAAAAAATCAAAATTGGAGACTTTTGTGCAGCCATTTTAATATTGAAGATGGAGGAAAATAAGCAACAACAATTTCAGAGTTTTATGCTTTATTATTTCAAGAATGGTAAAAATGCAACTGAAATGTATAAAAAGATTTGTGCAGTGTATGGAGAAGGTGCTGTGAACTAACTGAATGTGTCAAAAGAGGTTGGTGAAGTTTCCTGCTGGAGATTTCATACTGAATGATGCTCGGGTAGGCCAATTGAAGTTGATAGCGACGAAGTCAAGGCATTAACAGAGAACAATCAATGTTTTATCACATGGTAGATAGCCAACATATTCAAAATATCCAAATCAATAAAGTTATTGATGAAAATGAAAACTGGGTCTTTAATTTTATGGAAAAAACTAAGTGGACTTTTTGGCCAAACCAACACAATGTATTTTACTACATCAATAAGCCAAAACCAAGCTATACTATGAATGACAACATACAAAAGAGAAAGCCTCCCACCAGAGCATTCAGGCTCCTAGAGAATCTCAGAAAAATGACACCAGCTTTTGCAGACTGTGAAAGTACTGAAAAGTATTAGCTTGTCCTTTAAAAATATCAAGTTAGACCTTGACCACCATGGCTCAGTTAGTTGACTATCATCCAGCAAAGTGAAAGGTCACCATTTCGATTTCTAGTCTGGGCACATGTGTGCATTGCAGGCTGGTCCCTGGTTGGAGCATGTGAGAGAGGCAACAAACAGATGTTTCTCTCACACATTGATGTTATTCTCCCTCTCTTCCTCTCTCCCTAAAAATATATGAAATCCTTAAAAATAAATACATCCAGTTAGTGCTCCTTTGAAAATATTACTGTTGTTTTCTTCCAGGATATTTTTCACTAATATTTCATTTACTTAAAATACTTTCAAAAGGAGATCAAAAAAAAAAAACCTAAAATGAAGGATATTTTCAACAAGTATTTCCTTAATAGGCAGCATCAAATGTCATAAAAGTTATGTATCCTGAATGATAATTTAGAAATAAATAACACCAGGTGTAGCCTAGAATTTTCGGCAGTGTCTAAATAAAGAAGTTAGGATAAATGTTAACACCCTACTTATACCTTTTGACTTCTTATTGAAAATCAACTGGCAGGGGTAGTAAATGCTTTTCAGAGGTAAAAGCCCATCTCACTGAAGGAAATTCTGTTTAATAAACATGCACCCCTCTAATATATTTAACCTGCCAAAGGGGATGTTTCTGTGACTTCGATGATGTGCTGCCATATTGCTGATTCTGATATCCTGGCTGTAGGCTAGCCACACTGAAGGTTGCCAAGGACCCTAGAATAGCACTGCCTGTCAAGACATACCATTCCTCTCCTTTTCTATCCTTTAATGAATGGTATGAAGCCCAAACTCTTAGCTTTATATTTCCAAATCAGCAGCCTCCATTAGATCTCAGTGAGAACTTCAACAGTCAACCAATAAAATACTGACTGTAAACTATAATTTAATATTTTTAATTTTTAAATGTTTTTTAAAACCACAGAAATCATAAAAAAGAATGAGTTAGAAATGAAAAATACATTAACTGGAATTAGGAATAAACTAGAAGACATCAACATCACATTAGATGAAGCACAGTATCTAACCAGCGATTTGAAAGAAAAGGTAGTGGAAAACACTCAACAGAACAGAAAAAAAAATCAAAAAATGAGGAAGTTTAAAGCATACCATTATCGTATCATAGGGGTACATATGAGGGGGGCACCAAAAAAACAACAATTATCCTCTGGAGGGTGGGTCCCTTGTAGTAAAGGCTTCCCCTGCTAGGTGAGTGTTCTAGGAACCCATCTGTATCAGTGTACCAGCTGGACTTGTTGAGAGAGGCTGCATTTGGCTTCAATTAATTATTTTTGAAGATTCTTTCAAGACATTTGCCCATTTCATGATGGATGATTTACAAGAGTACCTGCCATACCACCCCGAGTGTTCGGGACTGTTTGACCAAAAATGGCTGGGCTCCCGTGCCCCACCCTCCCTGTTCACCTGATCTTGCCCTGAGTGACTTTTTTTTTGGTTTCCTGGATGAAAAAAGCCCATAAAGGGAAATGATTTGCTGGTGTGGAAGATGCGAAACAAACAAAAACAACAAAAATGACAGAAACTCTAAAAAGCATCAAATCAACAAGTTTAAAAACTATATTGATCAGTGGGGAAAAAAATGTCTGGATAGGTGTAGTCCATCAAATGGAGAACGTGGTGACTTTGAAGGTAACTGAAATTAAAACATCTAAAAATACACAATTTTTTAAATAAATAAATTTCAGGGCTTTTTGGGTCCTCCATTTTATGGTGTCAGGTTGGTACGAGACTTACTGGAGACATTACTTCATAAATTATATAAATGTCTAACTGCTATGCTGCACACCTGAAACCAGTATAATATTAATTGTAGAGTGTAATTTAAATTTTTAATTTTTAAATGATATTTTTTAAAAAAGGAAAAGAAAGTTTAGGACAAAAAGACTTCCTCAGTCAAAGAACACTCAATCTGTTCATCATATTTATTGCCCCTTCCTCCAGACTTTTCTCAAGTTCACTCCCTCCATAAATGTCTAGGATGTATCTGAAGAACACTAACAGAGTCCACAAATCTCTAATATTGAAGCATCCTTTTCAAAAAGATAAAACCATTGCTCACCCAAATAAAGTCAGCAGTATCAATGATTATTCACAAAATTAAAGAGGGGCCCAGTAAGATGGTATGACTGGTTCAAAAAGAACTGGAAGAATCAAGGAATTTATCGTGACTTTAAGAGAGTAGAATAAGAATGCTAAATTTAAGTACAAAACTAGTTAATATTCTGCAGGGCAACTCCTGGAGTTCTTCTTAAATTAAAAAAAAAAAAAAAGTAAGCACCAGTAAGGTAAAAAAATAAATAAAGTAAGTATGAACATACTAACATAAGCATTAAAAATATGGATCAAAGACACATAAGAAACTATTAATGAAAGTTCACCACTGAGCATCAGGTCTGGCAATCAAATGGCAAAAAGAAGGCTTATTTGTGTTTATGTCCTTCTGAGAAATATAGAAATGTTGATGTTTGGCAAAGGAATGTAATGCTTTTATAATTTAAAATTCATTATTCAAGCCCTGGCTGGTGTAGCTCAGTGGATTGAGTGCGGGCCTGCGAACCAAAGAATGGCAGTTCGATTTCCAGTCAGGGCACATGCCTGGGTTGCAGGCCAGTTCCCAGCAGGGGACACATGAGAGGCAACCATACATTGATATTTCTCTCCCTCCCTTCCCCCTCTAAAGATAAATAAATAAAATCTTAAAAATAAATAAAATTCATTATTCAATACTATTTTCCTGATATTAAACTAGATTCCACAACCACCTTCCCAATAAGAGTCACAGACACATGATTTTAAAATTGCATTTGAGGTTTGGGTGAAGAACACGCAATACCATAAACAAATGACATATTATAGAATTGTATGCCTGAAACCTACTTAATTGTATTAACCAATGTCACTCCAAAAATTCAATTAAAAAACCCTCATAGACACAGACAATAGAATAGTGGTTACCAGAAGAAAAGGAGCTGGGGGGATGGCGAATTGGTAGAGAGGGTCAAATATAAAAAAAACAGATTTTGGGTATTGAACACACAATAGAGTTTACAGATATCAAATTATAATATTGTATACCTGAAATATACATGTTATTAAACAATGATTTTTAAAAAAGAAAAAAATGTATCTGAGGTGATAAAAAAGGATAGTCTCCTTAAAAGCAAGATTTAAGGAGAGAAAGAGAGGAATTCAAAGAGGTAAGCCAGCCTCAAGCCCCACTTGCTCTGTGGGACAAAGGCCAAGCCCTGGAAACCAAGTATTTCCTTTGTGACAGCTGTGCACAGTGAAAGGGATGACAGCTAATGCCCAGAAGCCACCATCAAGCCTAGGACGCACAGGCAAAAAAGCGAGGATCTCAAAGGGTTACACCTTCAGTAAGAAAGCACACCAGAAATTACTGTGCTCAGTACGTGAGGCCAACAAGGCAAATTTGTTCTAATTCATAACGCTAACCAGACACATGTAAGGGGCCTGCCTATGTGGTCAAAAAACAAACAAAAACCCTTAAGCCTGCAAACAAAAAAGGGGCCACATACTGCACCTGACAAGCTTGGGAGGGAGGACATGAGCATCACAAGGTAGGCTTTAGAACTTGGGGATGGAAAGCAACCACACAGTATGATCTCAACATAAAAATTACTAACTAAAATGGGTCATAGTGTGTGGTTACATCCTAGGCCTGCAGTTTCCTTGACAAAGGTCATATCTATTGTCTTTGTGCACCTGGGAAAACATACCCTTGAAAAGTCAGAATAATCTTCCTTTCCTACCTCTGGAAGGCACAAAGACCAGCACCAGACCACCAGAGCAGGAGACCAGAGAACCCCACGTTTTCTTGTTGCAGACATACCATCTCTGTGTGCTGTGAATGTTAATCAACTATCCTTTACCCACCAATGTAACAGAACTATGTGTCTCTCATTTTGTGTTTTATCCAATCCTAGAGATTTCCCCTGCTTTGCCTGCCCCACCCCTTTAATCTATCACCAATGAATTTTATATACTTTATTCTTGTCTTTCCCTTTGATTATAAAGTATAAAATAAGCTGCAAAACTGCCATTGTCCTGAGCACTTTCTCAATCCGTTGAGATTTTGCTTCTGGGCATGTCCTCAAATTTTTGGTTCAAAAAATTCTTACAAGACCTTTCTGTAAGTTGGATGCTCTTTCATCAACAAGCCAGTAATTTCAGTTTAAGGTGGTACCAGGTCATCAGTATTCCTATGCTCCCAATAGTACAAACACATTAATTCATTCTAACAGTATATATCTTCAATAAAAATCTCAAAGGAAAAGTTCTAAGGAACAGGAGGTCACACTCTGAAATTACAAGATACACAAAGAAACAAGATATGACTAAAGGTGAAAAGAAAAAACCAACACCAGTATTAAGCCTGGCTTACGTTCGTTTATGGAAATTATAGACAAAGAATATAAAATAAAAATATTGAATATGCTTAAACAAATAAAAAAGTACTATCAACAACTGAACCTAAAAACAAAAACAAAACCTAAGCAAACAGCTAGAACAGGAATAGAATCACAGAAATAGAGATCATGTGGAGGGTTATCAGTGGGGAGATGGAGGGAGAAAATGGGGGAGAAAAGATACAGGGAATAAGAAGCATAATTGGTAGACATAAAATGGACAGGGGGAGGTTAAGAATAGTATAGGGAATAGAGAAGCCAAAGATTTAACATGTACAACCCATGGACATGAATGAACTAAGGAGGGAGGATGCTGGAGGGTAGGGGGATGCATGACGGAGGACGGGGCATTTTAAGGAAGAAAAAAATGGGACAACTGCAATAGCATAATCAATAAAATATACTTTAAAAAATAGAAAAAATACTATCTTCAATGTTCTAAGTGAGAAATCTAAAAACCTCAACTTCATATGGTAGGAAAACCATCCTTCAAAACTAAAATCACTGTCAGACAAATAAAAAAGAGTTTTACCATGAACAGGTTCTCACCAAGGGAACTTAATGATGTACCTGAAGCAAAAAGTAAAATAATCAGAGAAAAACACACGTACAAAAACCAAAAATAATGATGACACTGTGTGTTTGTAAACATACACCAATATTTGTACTAAAACTCAAAAGTAATTAATAGTTAATTTATAATATTAAAAAATAAAAAACAGCTCTGGCTGGTTTGGCTCAGTGGATTGAGCACCAGCCTACAAACCAAAGGTTCGCTGGTTCGATTCCAGGTCGGGACACATGCCTGGGTTGTGGGCCTGGTTCCCAGTAGGGGGGGCACAAGAGGCAACTACACAATGATGTTTCTCTCCCTCTCTTTCTCCCTTCCTTCCCCTCTGCCTGAAAATAAATAAAATATTAATAAAAATAAAAGTAATAAAAGCATAATTAAAATAGCACACAAAAGTAGCATAGAAATCAAGAGAGGATGATTGGTGTCTAAGCATTCTTAGGTTCAAAAAGAAAAGAGATCTTGCTTATTTTTGGCTTTCATGTACATGCATGTTAAAGTTACTTTTTGTACATGTTAAATATTTTTTGTTATGGGATCAGAAAAGTGAATGTGTCTCCCAAATTAGTAAATGAGGGAAAATAATATAAAAGATAAAAAATCTATCCAAAAGAATTTAAGGATGAGGAAGAAGGAGAGGAAGGAGCACAATGAAGGAGGAGGGGAGAGAGGAGAAGGAGGAAAAACACAGAAAAAGTAGCAAACTAAAAGTTCCAAATGAACTATCAGATATAAATTTCAACATATTTTTATAATCAACACAAACAAAACAGAACTGTAAGATAAAGACAAAGATTATCAGATAGGATTTTTTAAAAAGCATTCATATGCTATTTATATATTCCTAAAGTGTAAGAAAAAATACTTATAAAAATGATTGTGATACAATGTGAGTAGCAGCACACATCAACATACCTAACTCTGACAAAACAGAGAAAACAGCAAATCTCAGAAAAATACAGGGAAGATGATGCCATTTTCACAGTTGAAGAGGATATCAAACCAATGTATTTACAATACATATGTGGTTTAAAAAAAACTATAATAAAAAGGAAAAAAAAGATAAGCCCAAAATTCAGGAAGCCCTGTGGTCACCACAGGGCAGTGAGAGAAGGCTATGCAGAATGAAATGGGGATATATGGAAGCTTAAAAAATATAGGAAATAATCTATACCTTAGCCCAATTAATAAGCATGTGGTACTTGTTTTACTGTTAAGAACCTCTTTTAATATATTTAACATTTTATAAAATAATCTTTAAATACAGCAAAGTATTAGTAACTTCACAGTTTGGGGTCTTTTTCTTCCTGTTGATGCCAGTGGACGGCATTGCTTGCCACAAGATTCTCTATTTTTTCCCATCGCAGATGCCATAAATGACACAAAACATACATCAACACCAAAGCTAAGTTCCTCCACGGGGCCTGTGTTTTCAAACCCAGGAAAGAGAAAAAACTAGATTTCAAACATCATGCTGATTGAATGGAATAATAGCATGCTAAGGCTGCTTACTTGCTTTGAGGAAAACAAATACATTTTAACTGCATACTTTTCTACAATGATTTTCTGGAAGTTACAGTTTAATCAAACCTAGTTCCAAAACCTCCTTAGAAATCTTCTAACAAAAAGATAAACTAAGCGAGAAAATATTTCTTGTAAACTTCAAAATGCTAACCTTAAGGGAAAAAAATGCCTAAAGTCACAAAACACAAAGAACTGATAAGACTGGATTTTCTGAGACAGAAATCTTATCCCTGACAGCTGCATCAAATTGAGAAAATGAAGATGCATTCTAGAATTACTTCGCTATATGCATAGATGGGTATGAACTAAAATGCTTGATATCAATCATAATGATGTTAGTGTCTACCTTGTTACGTTTCCACGTCAGTGTGTCTGATGGCTTAAATGTAATTGCTGACTGTGTCAAGATCCACTAGAAGTAATATTTGATCATTTGAAGAAGTTACTCTCTTCTCCAGTGCTTCAAAAATAAAGCAATTTTGTCTTTTAGCGCAGAAGTGTCACCAAGAATACTGAATAATCAATAAAACTTCAAACAGAAGAACTTTGTGATCTTCAAATCAACTCTTCATAAAACAAGCCAAATAATCTGTTATTTAATACACTCGTTTTTGCATAATTCACTATCCAGATAGTAAAATGTTGACATGGCTCATAATTCCTAGGCAGACTTTCAGAAGCTGACGAATGGCTCTAAAAATACTGCATACCAGCTGGGGGGAAGGGGTGGCACCTCCTACCTTCTCCTTGATTTCGGAATGAAGTAAATCCTGATCCCAGCATTGGAGAGCCACCATTAACCAGTTTACTTGTTTCTTTTGCAACTCTATTTGCGGACATTAAAAATTTTTAAGTATAATTTTCTCACTAGCACCACATAACAATGATCTCAAAAGCTTACAAAAAATTAGAATTCTTTCTCTCTTGGAATTTAGTTACATACTGCACATAAAACAGAAAATAAGAATAACTGACTCTATCAGCAGATACATAGTAACGGCAGAGAAGTATGGAAGATTTGATGATAGGCACAGTTTCAAGTGTTACATGTACAGCTAAGTCTTTCCTCTAATCAGAGCACTAAGCACAGAAATGTTCTTGAGTAGCTTCTCAAGGCAGCTTATCCCTGAGTAGCTTCTCAATTCTTCAATTCTCTGTCTACATAAAGTGCTATGATTCAGGGAAAAAAATCTCCAAAAGATTTGCTATTCTTTTCTATTAAAAGGACTACTTCTTAGGGAAACATCCATATCACTTGTGGAATCCTGATAATATATTCTACACCAAGCCATTCTTGGGGAAATAATTTGATTTTTATTTAAATTAGGTTCAAATGAAAGAGACATATAGATTATTCCCCAGTGTTTTTACATGAAATCACAAAAAATAACTGTATCTATAGCAATGTGCATAAATTTAGACATGAAATTCTTTCAGCTTTTCTTTTGTTATCATATTCACCTACTCAAAAGAGGAAGATAAAGAAGAAAAGGTAAAGTCTACTTTTAATTATATTGAAAAGCCAAGAATATTTGCAGTGCCCTACCAGATAAATTGAAAAATGAGTATATCTCCCCATCAACCCCAAAATAGCTTTTCCTACATTTCAACTCCACAGGAACAGTACCAGAACAGCTTTGCCATTCTCTCAAGCCCCACGTCTAACATAGTACTTGGAAAGTAGCACGTGCTTAATAATTATTTTGTGAATAAATACATTTAACAAGTACAGATTAAGCTAGAAACTAGGGCTCTTCATATGACTATACCTCTAAATAAATTAGTAATTCAACTTAGTTTCTAACATTAGGCAAGCTTAAGACTTACGAAGGCTAAAATCAAACTTCATTGTTTCAATCAACAGATCTTACCGAACACCTCTATGGGCTAGGCATGGTCTACTTAAAGAGAGGTAAATAAGAAATATGAAGTCCTTGGCTTCATGTCCACTATTAGTTTACAGTCTAGAAAACAGATTAGAAGTGGCAAAATATAAAAAAATAAAGATAAAGTTGAACTATAGTAAATATTCTTTGTTTGCTCTTCATACTCCTTGGTCAAACCTCACTCACTTTCATGACTTAGCAGACAGAGCCCTTCTGTTTTAAATACTTGTACTGTGAAGAATTTTGTCATACTATAACCTAACTATCGGACTGTCCAAAAAAATGTAACAATCAGAGAGAATGTCAAAAAGATTCTTTTACATATTAAAAACCAATCATAATTTGTCATTCTAGCCCTCAGAATATATGCACACACACACACACAAACATCATGTTCACACATAAAGATATATTCCTATGCACGAATAAGCATTGACATTTTATACAATAAGTTAAAAGTGATCTACTTTAGAGCCTTGGAACTGCTCAGATATTTCATAATTTCTGCTTGAAAATTTTTAAGAATATACTCAGCTAGAAAGTCTAAAAATTGATGTAGACACATCCCTATAGTAATGCTGCCAGATACAGGACACTCGGTTAAATCTGGATTTCAGGAAATCATTTTTTCTAAGTATAAGCATATCTAAAATTCAGATTTTACTGAGCATCCTATATTTATATTTGCTAACTCTGGCAACACTAATCTAACACAACCATTTCCAATAAAGGAAAAAGTAAATTAATGGTACTTCTGGCTATGTTCAACAGGAATAAACAATACATACAGAATCCCCAAATTCTGAGTGAAACGCAATCACATTAAGTTAGTAGTTTCGGATAACGATTATTCTCTTAAAAAAAAAAAAAAAACCTAAGTTTTTCAAAATTCTAAGAAAAAAGTGAGTTTTTTTAAATCCATAGTCTATGTATTACTCAGTAATAAATACAAAAGTACAACTGACACTGTATTTCTTGATGTATATAAATATCATGTATTCACTTTTTACCTTAGCTAGTTGTTGAGGTATACAGGTTCCTAATTATAGAAAAAGTATTAAATAAAAATGACAGATTGATAACTACTGTGTAACTCAGCAGCATGCCCTGAAGATGCTCAGACACAGGAATTACCTCACAGGGTTACTAGTCAAAGATACACGAAGTGACTCCAGGCACGTGACAAGTCTCTCATCTGCAGACCCCATTTTCAGTTCATGGATGAATTCCTGAGGTGAGATCTGCCGATTTCTCTTCAGACTTCCCTGTAAAGGAAGTCAAAAAGGATTTTTTAATTCATACTGTGTGAAGATTATCCATTAAAATAGCAATTACATTAACCTCATCTTTCACATTAACAGCTATACACAGCTCCTCGACGTCTTACTATGAGAGGATGATTCCCTTACTTCTTCTGCCCATAAATCTATAAATTCACAAACAATGGTATCCACAAAAATAGTAACATAATATCAAAAGTTGCAAATTAACACAACTTTTTCAAACCAAAAATATAAAATGCAATAAAGTGTTTCTCATAGAAAATATTTGAAAATATTTTAGGCACACTCAAAATAAAAACCAAAACTCAATACAAGGATGACCCTATTAAAATGAATACTCCAAGCAACACAAAAAAAACTGAGATTTCACCCTGCCTACAAGGTAAGTCAGCCTGTTATGGTTTCATGGATGCTGACAGAAAACACAAGAATCCTAAGATAGAGTCAAAATACTTGATTACGCACATATTGGTTCCCCAACCCACCAACCCCCACGGGGACGATGCAGGGACCTGATGTAGGGTGATAGATGACGGATACCTGCACAGGCAGGGGACTGCATTATACAGGAATAACACTGAGCTTGGGGGACACACCTGTTTTGTAGTGAACCCTAACAGGCTTGCTTGTTCATTACCCATTGACAAACAAAACTTCACTTCTAAGGCTAAGGCTACTCATTGCAAATGCAACCCTGAGAAATGGCCCAGGTAAAGAGCGAGCATTCAAGCCTTGAATTCTTGGCAAAACCAAAAATATATATATACAGTATATTCAGGGCCCGAGACAGACTGCCTTTCCCAATGATAAATGTATCTCATAAGGGATTTGTATTCAGAATATTTAACAAACTCCTACAACTCAATAGTAAGGACAAAAACAGTACAATCACTAAGATTATACGAATGGCCAATAACCACATGAAATGACGTTCACAATCACTTATCAACTGGGAAATGCAAATTGAAACAAGTGAAATGCAAATTAAAACAAATGAAATAACACTACACATTCCCTTGAAAGGTGGGGATGTGAAGCACTGGAACTCTGCTACAGGACCCTGGCCATATAACATGGTACTGCTGCTTTCCAAAGAGTTCTGAGCATCTCTTCTAAAGCTAAGAATATTCACTGACCATAGGACTCAGCAATTGCACAGCTAAGTGCTAAGAATGAGTAAATATACACAAACCATATCCAGAACAGTTTTATCCATAATAGCCAAAGACTGGGAACAACCTAAATATTCATCAACGAACTGGGTTATATCCATACAATGGAACACTGCACAACAATAAAAAATTTTTTCCCACTACTGATAATGCAACAAAATAAATGAATTGAAAATAACTATGCTGAGTTAAAGAAGCCAAACAAAAAAAGAGTACATAATGTATGGTTCCATTCACATAAAAGACAAAGACTGACCTGTCAGTTTTTCTCCTTGACTATTTTAGCTCAAGGCATAGAAGCAGAGCTGTTACTTTTTGGTGTGTTTGGCTACAAAACAGCATTAAAGGTAAAAATCTTATATGGGGTAGCAAGTAGATTTTTCCAATAAACATTGAGCAAAACAGACCATACTCACTGGCAAAAAATACTTCTTTATCTCAGCCATACTAAGTTTTTCTAGCTTGAATAATTTAGTAGCAATAAATTGCCTAAAAGCCTCTGCATTTTCACCTGAAACCCCTGCATCTAACACCCCTCCCTCTGCCGACACCTTGCCATCACCGCACATCCTTGCGCAGTCCTACTCTTGGATACCAGTGAGATCTGGGCTGAGGTTAACCTCTCAGGGAAGGCCTTCTCTGAGCCACACAAACTGAGTCCCTGATCAATAGCTTCCTGACTTAAAACACTCCCCACTGTGTGCAAAAATAACTTTTACATTTATTTTTTAAAGGTTATAGTGAATGCCTACTATGTGTCAGATCCTGTTTACATAATATAGATCCAGGGGTAAATAAAAGACAAAAATGGCCCCTAAGTTTTTGGCCTAAGCCAAAATGCAGTGCCATCTACTGGAACGGGAAGGAAGGAGAGTGGGTGGGTGATAGGGAATGTTAAGAGTTACAAGACTGAGCAAACGACATTTTCCTAAGAAAATAACATTTGAGCAGAGGGGAAAATAAAAAGGGAGGAGATATTCCAAGCAAACAGAAGAGCAAATACAAAGCCCTAAGGCAGGAATTAACTTGGCATATTCAAAGAACAGCAAGAAGACGCATCTACATCCCAGTGAACAGGACAGTTAGAGATGGCAAGGACAGACACAACAGTCAGGCTTCCAATACTGGAGATGGGATGGAAAAACTACAGTCTTCAAGCGTAGTGTTGTTTTTTTTTTATCACTCTTGAGCTAAGAATGCTTTTTACATTTTTAAAAGCTTGAAAAAAAGAAGAGGAAGAGGAAACACAGGAGGGAGGAAAAGACGAAGCAGCAGCAACCGAGAGGCTATGGCCACACAAAGCCTAAAATGCTTACAATCTGACTGTTTAAAATAAAGTTTGTGGGCTGCTGATAGGATCCCACAAACCATGGTAAGGGCTTTAGATTTTATTCTGAGTGGATGAAAAACTATTAGAGGGTGCTGAGATAGGAAAGATGTAATAAGCATTTTTAAAAAATTATCCTAAGCCCTATGTGGTAACATACTGTAAATGGCAAAACATGAAACAAGGAGACCAACTAGAAGGCTATTTATTACACTGTTTGGTCAGGAGCTGACAGTAGCCTGGTGTAAGATGCCAGTGACGGAAGACAGGAGAGTTGCTCAGCATGAAGGTGGATCAGACAAGGTTTGCTGACAGTCTGGATGTGAGGTGTGAAAGAAATAAAATGTAAAGATGATGCCAAAGCTTTTGGTCTCAAAAACTAAATGAATGGGGTTACTGTTTACTGATCACTATGACCTTATCCATATCAGCTTGAGTGGTGGGTAGATTGAAGATAAGCTTGATCAGAACTTTAAGGGGAAAAACAAAACAAACAAAAAAGAATGGGCAACACTTCCGAAGAGATGTTCTGTTAAGCGGGGCAAAGAACTGGGGCAGCAGCTGTAGGGTGATTTGGGCAGGGGTGGGAGGGCCCTACCATGCTTGCATGCTGATGAGAATGACCAAGCCAAAAAAGAAACGGATGATGCAGAGGGCAGATACAGATGCAGTGAAACAAACAAGCTAACAAAAAAACCCTTGAGTGAAGTAACAGAGGATGTGAGCTACTACATAAGAGGAAAGATCGACCTTACCCAGTTGCAGGGAAAGCATATCACTGTAAGAAGAGCAAAAGCAAATGAAGAGCAGAAACAAAGAGAACAGATTCAGGTACAGTGTTAGGTCCGGTGATTTGGAAGCGATCTATGGCAGTTCTATTACATCGACGCTCTCAGTGATGAAGCAGCAATAAAATCAACTAAAAGTGAAAAATGCAGAACTGGAAGTATGAGAAGAAAAGATATGAAGTCATTTTCAGAAAGTAAATAAGTGCACTGACAAGATCTGATATCTGTTCAGATATAGGTCAGGAGCTCGTTGGTCACCCGTGGTCATTTGGGAAATGCCAGTCATGCGCTACATGCCTCCTCCTAGCTGCACACTGCACTGAAGTCCAGATACAAAGATGTGGGGAGTTTAACCAGGGGCAGAGGTTATGTGAAGAGGCCAGTGAACTGATGGTTTGTTTATGCAAGAGAACAAAGGCTTGGGTGTCTAAGGTCCGTAAGGAGACAAGTAAAGGCATGGTGAGGTTGCAGAGGCAGTAAACATTTAAAAAAATGGTAGAGTTGATGGATTAACAGTTCTAAAAGGGTTAAGAATTCTTTTTTTAAGGTTGTATTTATTTATAGAGAGAGGGGAAGGGAGAGAGAAGGAGAGGGAAAGAAACATCCATGTGCAAGAGAGTCATCGACCGCATGTCTCTCACACGCTCCAAACTGGGGACCTGGCCTACACTCCAGGTGAGGGTCCTGTCCAGGAAGCAAACCGGCAACCTTTTGGTTTGCGGGCAACTCCTGAACCACTGAGCCACACCAGTGAGGGCTAAAAGGGTTATAGAATTCTTAAAGTGAAAATATTTAAGTAAGTAGAAAAGACAGATAATGCTCAGGAAATGATGTTTGTAAATCACATTCAAAGCTGATATTTTACTAGACAATGGGTGGTTGAGATTGGTTCGGAAAACAAAGATCACTGGGAGTGATAAAGTCGAGGAAATAAGAGTATGGGATGTTGGATGGCTCATCTATGTGAATGATGAAGTCAGTGAGAATAATGACTGTGGTAGTAGCAGGAAGAAAAGCAATGAGCTAGGGAGCCAATCTGCTAGGAGCAAGGAGTCTGTCAGCACATGCCAACACCTCCACATGATGCCATCGTCTCCACTAGAAGACATCTGCTAGGGCAGCGTGTGCTTTTGCTAATTCATCACTGTGTCATCAGCCCCTGGAAAAGGCTTGGCATCCAATGAATGAATGAGCCCATAATAAAATGGAAGGTATACATAGACTGAAGATTAAAATAAGAAAGAAACGTCAAAAAATTCTGAGAAAAAAATTGATTACTCGAAGAAAATATTTCAAATTAAAGACATAAGGAATAGACCAAATAATCGGGAAATTTGTTTTCAGCACAACTTTCCTCCTTTTATTATATTTCTATCAAAATACAGGTTTAAAGGAAAATTGAGGAGAGAAAATATCATTACACGAATAATCAGAAATATTCCTTTTAAGCACAGCTCTTCTTGTGTTTCTTTCATTTTATACAACTTCAAAGGAAGTGGGAAGTAGGAAGAGAGAGGCCAAGGACACTCACGTCCACATATCTACGAGTCCATTAGCCATGAAGATGAAAATACTTAGAAAGCTTTATCCCCTGTGGTATCAAACACATTACTGAGATAAGAATGTCTGCCTGATATCATGAAAATTAGAAGAATATTTATCCAACGTAATTTTTAAATCTTTTTTAATCCCGTAGCAAATTTTATTCTAAAACATCAAATGCAGAACAGAAAGTAAAGCACATATATCACTCGTCAGATTCTTTATTAAATATATTCTAAGGTACAAAATGTAACACATTCATACTTATTTCCCTTATCACTTCTATATCTCTAAAACCAAGTATTCTTGCATGAAAGGTAATAGTAGGCATTTCCTTTGACTCATCATAGAACATACTCTTCTGTATCTGCCTCAACACTTACATATCAAGTCAGTTCAGACATAAAATTATTAAGTGTATGTATCCTCACTCTTTGATCTTATTTATTTGTTTGCAAAGTAATTTGGAATATCATATCTATGACAAATTAAAAATATACCATACCTTAAGTTACCAGTGGAAAATGGTGAAAAACTTTCTTTCATTTTTTAAAATAATTGAATGATTCCTATGTAACCATGGAGAATCCATCATTACATGATGGCCTGATTTTTTAAATAATATAAATAAAAAGCTCAATCTAGAAAGACTGCATGCTCTGCAGGACAGTAACGCAGCACAATGTCAGTGCAGGCCAGGACAGTCACCTTCAGTCCCCAGTCAAGTGTGGAACACAGGGCCATTGCTTTAAGCAAAAATATGCCTAGATTATTTGAGACATCACAGAAATCAGAAATTATATTCTTAAATATTACTCCAAATGCTGTAAACTGTTATTCAAAACATGAAATCAAACCTTGTTTCTCCTGAAAAGTGGCCTATATTACAATTTACCATTCAACATCCTCAACTGCAGGTAATAATTTTGTCTTTTAATCACATTTTAAAAATGCTGATTCTTTCTGAACTTAACATAAAGACTCAAAATATATAGCTTCTAGAGACGTAACTTTTTAAATATTGGGAGACTAAAAGAAGAGGTTGAAACTACAAGTGATTTTTGTATGACGTTAGTTACTAGATTCAAGATCCTTCCCCACAAACATTCACTTAGTAGTTGTTAGTACACAAACTGCAGAAAACAGAAAAGTTCCATGAAAATAAAGCCAAAATACTCAAAAGGCCTCAGTTTTCATAGTTATGAGAGAGTGTGTGCATACTCTTGCACGGGTGTATGTGTCTGTCTCTATGTCTATGGGTGTTTATCTGTCAGTAACTATAAATGAACTGTCTCGGTTTCTTTTTAGTATTATAATTCCTGAATTCTTAGTACCTATTATTTAGGTGATGAGACTTGTGAAGATAAATAAGATGTTACAAAATGTAGAACCTATTTAAAGAAAAAGTTTGCATTGATAATAACAATATTTTAAGAAAGCAGCAGAGTCAGCATTGTGAAAAGAAGGGGGGGTAAACACAGTTGACGCCAACAGGGTAATTATAGTCTAAATTACTGTCATGTATATTGCTATTAAAATGCATTGCAACAATTTCCTTACATTTTTCAAATGATTCCTAGCATCTCTCACATCACTGATCAACAGAAACACTGCGCTGTCGCTGTGATCTAGATTGCTTGTTTCAGAGCATTTACAACCCCAGCAGATCTCCATTACCAATAAAAATCTGTTATTCAGAGATGATATTATGCAAACTCACACTAGAAACTAGGAGCAATGTAAAGTACTGCAGAAAGGTGCAGTCACCAACAAAGTTAAGTTTAGCAGAGTTTCCTTAAAGAGTTACTTATAATTTTTTCATAAACATTAAATGAGCACCATTATATACCAAAAACTCTGGCTGTAATTTTAGAAGCTTCTTTTAAAGTACATTAAAAATAGCATATATTAAAGGTTTAGAATTACCAAGTACACTTTTACAAAGAAATGTGATAAAATGTAAAAAACACGCTGTTCTCCTTTCAGTTCCTAAAATATCTTTATAAAGGAAAACAAAAATTGATCCAATGCTAGTTTTAGACACTTAAAAATTAACTTGAAATAACAATAAAAGAAATTTTTACATTTTAAGATTGTTCACGATATTCACAACACATTACATTTGTCTATGACCCATCAATACCTAACTAGCATCGACTTCCCTCCTATTCACCGGAAAGCTTTCCTGCATTGGCCCACTATCTTCAATAAGACACTTAATATTTAGACTACTGTATGTATTTAAGCAGAGTTGCTTCAACTGCTGTCTGCAACATCCTGGTGTTATGAAACTTCTACTTGCTTACCATGACCAGAACTGAGATGTTATTTTAGCTTTTAAGCCTTAAAAGTGATATAGCAGAAGGTTTAACAGTCAACTGCTTCTACCCAAAGCCAGAGAATAGCAGTTGCATAAGCAATGGGGAGCCACACGCACGAGCACACTGCGTCAACTGTAGCACGCAGCTGTAAGAACCGAGGGTGTCTCTGAACCAACATAGCATGGTTTTTAGACTATACAGGGTCAGGCAGAAGTGATGCCATTGAGTGCCGTTGGCAGGGTACGTGAATGTCTCGCACGAGATGGACAGCAATTTGAACATTTCGCCTGAAATGTCATATGATGTGCTTGAGTGTGATGTTGTTATGTAACAGAATTACATGCTTACGATTTTGTAAGAAAATATTTTTATGTAATAAAGAAGGGGTTATTTGTGCTGAACCCTGAATATTACCTTGTGCTTATAAAAGAAAAATGAGAAAATGCATATTTTTTTATTTGTACAAAATAATGGGTGCAGAAAAGGATGATACAAAATGTGAAACTAATGAATGAGACCGCATACCTTTCAAGGGGTGGATGGGAACAAGATGGAAATAAGGGAGTAGAACAGCTTAGAGAAATGAGGGTGAGTGAAAATTCTTGTCATACACTTTTTGTGCAGTTTTGCTTTTCAGAACTATGTCGATGTTTCATATACTCAAGAAGAAAAATATAAAACAAAAAGAATGGGAAGGAAATCCAAAGTGAAATAAATCCAAATCAAATCAACCTAGCTGTATTTCAAATTCATAACAATGTCAGAAATAAACTAGAATATGAAAATGGAAGATATCAGAATAAGCTCTTGGTTTGGGTAGAAAAAGGAGGGGGCTATTTAGATGGATGATTGATATAGATAGCTAAAGACATAAAAAATAAATATAAGATGGGTATTTGTATATTTGCTACATGTTTTACATATGCACACATACATGCACACATATAAAACATGTATGTCTATATTATATATCCACATCTATATATACCCAATACCAAAATGTGCACACATGTGTGTTCACGTGTCATGTATATGCACACATGAGTATATACATATATCCTAACTACCCTTTAGAAGATCTAGCACCCCGATATTGATTTCCAAAGAGTCCCCAACTCAAGGGAACATTCCTTGGAGAAAAAGCTGATTCCATGGCTGGAGCTAGGGCAGCAGAGGCTGACTGTGGAAAATCCTATACCAGATAGTAAGGAAATGCTCCAAGGATGATGGGCTACGACCAAAAACAAAGGAACCAGTTTGAAGGGCTTTCTATCCGTCAAACCTACCAGTGTGGGGGAAGGGGTGACTGATTAAAAGACACAGCTTGTCCCTTGGTATTGATGACAATGTGCTGGAGCTAGATGTTGGAAAGGTACTTGCCAATGAGTTGTATACTGCAATATATGATTAATGATATTATCATATTATGCAAATCTTACCACAAGAAAAAAGTCTTAAGGAACACTTCTAAAACAGAAAAAAAAGTTAATTTGTAGTGTCAGAAGTCAGGACAAGGAGTTCTCTTGAGGAAGAGGAGGTACAGTGACTGGGACAGCCAAGCTTGCCGGTGTTGTACTAATTCTCCGGCGGAGGCCCAGTTAAATGGGTGTGTTCACTCTGTGAAGACTTACCTGGTGCTATAGTGAATATTTTTGAACTTTATTAAATGAATTTAATTTTAAATATTAAAAATTCAAATTTACTATTTTTTATGCTTTATGTACATATAAATCCATATCTAAGGTTAGGTATGTTCAAATTGAATGCCCTTTAAATCTTAACTTAGGTTTTAAAACATACCATTTAAAATATGTTATACGGGATAACATTATACATTTCCTTGCTGAAAAATGAACAGGAAAAATGAAAAAATAAAAAGGAAGTTATATTGTATCAAATAAGGCCATTAGCTTTTATTTAGCATCTTTACTATACCTTTTAGAACTGGTTTTACATCCATTTGAACAACAAATTATATTTTTAAAACTTAAAAAAAAATCAGCCCGAAGTTGGGGGTGGGGGCTGATTAAATAAACATGTATGTTCTAATTTGCCAGTCTCTATTTGACGGTTCAGTGAAAGATAAATCTATTCATAGATCTGAACAGATAGAAGAAAATATGCTGATGCTTTTAGTCATTGGTTCATTATCTACTTTATTGTGTTGATTATGTTTATGTAAAAAGAAAAACCACAACGAAATTTCATTGGGCATTTAAACACACACACACACACACATACACACACACACACACGGGATGGGGGTGGTTCAGATAATGCCAGCTGTTCCACTCTTTAAAACTAGGCAATTTGGTTTTCAGTCCCTCCAGGTAATTGCACAACTATTTGCCTCCACAATTCTAAGTAGTTTTTTAAAGCATCACTGTTACATTTATAGAGTAAGCCTGTCTTCCTTTTCTCTTCCTTTCCTTGATTTATGGAAGAAAACCACCTTGGCTCCGCATATACACATGCTGGCCTGCCAATCCAATGTTTATGTTAGTAACAAGGTTGAAAATACAAAACAGTGCAAAATCAACTTCGAAAATACCTGTATTCTCTCATCTTGTGACAGCAGGCACATATTTCCTTTTTCTTAATTAGCAGTTTTTAAAGCTGTGCAGTTTGTAGATCAAAGCAAAGGAAGAAAAGGAAGGACCCATAGTCTGCAGGGTGGATGAGGGAGGGAGCAATATGAACAACTGAACTGATTAAAATGAAAGGAAGCAGCCAAAACCCAACAAAAAGAGGTCAATTGTTCATTTGCTTATGCTCATCCTCCTTGTAACTAAGTATACAGATATGAAAAGGCAGAAACAGTCTCATATCTCTTCTCTGTTTCCCAGAACTAGCATTATGTTCTTGCAGATACTACATAAATGCTTCTTAATAAATGAGAGAGTAAAGAAGGTAATGAACTTAAATTTACTTAACTATTATGTTCCTTCTAAAAGCATCCACAAATGTGAAATCTAAAAACTTTGGTAGTCACATGACAACAATTTTATAAGTACATAATTTCTAGGACGTTCTATAAAACCTACCTGTCCTCCTAATGTAATCATTCAATAAACATGTATGTAAATGCCTATTATGTACCAACCATTATGATCAATACTGAGACTCAAAATCAGTAAGAGAAAATTCTGCCCTTGAGGTTCTTCTCATCATCAGGTGCAAAAGAGTATCTGAACAGTTACAAGTTGGAGGAGCCTGGATATAAATTCATTCTCGGTGAGCAAAGGAAGTGTCCTAACCGCCACCTGGGTAATCAGGGAAGGCTTCCTTGATTCAAGAACCAGGTCTTTCAGGATGGGGAGTAGGAAATAAATAACACAGATAACGTGGGGCAATGCGCCGTGAGGTAGAAGAGCTGGGAACTACCTGGCTACATTGCAGGCGATGTACAGAGTGTGGAGAATAGAAGCACAGAATACACAGAAACCTGACCACTGAAGACTCCTGCCTCGAACCAAAGAACGTCAACTTTAACCCTCAGATAGCAGGAAGTCACTGAAGAATTGGAAATAAAGTACAAGAAGGTGTATGTTAGGAAGATACTCTGGCAACAGTAAGGAAGACAGAAACATGAGCCTCTGAGGCAGCTTACAAGGTTAGAGAGAGACAAGGCCAGTTCAGTGTGCTTGTAAGAAAGAATTCATCTTCTCAGTTCTGTTAAAACCTTTAAAAAATAAAAACAAACAGCTGGGAGTTAGCGGAGTTGACCAGGAAGCCCAACATGTCCTATCTCCAATGCACTGAAAGACAAAATACAGGGAGAATCACTTTTCCTGCTAACAGACACAAAGAAGCCTCTTTCTAACTATCCCACTCTTCTCATAATATTCAATGTTCTACACCAAGAAAAATAAATTTTTTTCCAAACCTACCTTTTCAATCCCATAATCCAGTGGTCTCTTTCATGGGCACCTCACTACAAACTGAACAACTTCCCAATCCACACGTGCACATCCGTTTCGCCGCATACACACATCTCTTCTGGTGGGATCTCCATGGCCTTCTACACCTCCACTTCCCCATCGCCGAATACCTAAATCCTACCTGTCCTACATTCCTCCTCAACACCACCTTCTCGTTGAAACCTTTTCTAATCGCCTCAGCAGGAGGTAATTCTGACCTCCAGGTTACCACTTCATATTTCTTTCTCCTATTGCACTTCAATTATTTCTAGATGGCTTCAATAAGATATATTTTTACATTTTATGACTTCTACCATATTAACAACTCCTTGGCAAAAGGTAAGTGTTGAGCTCATCTTCAGATGCATTCCAGGACACAGGAACTCAAACCATTTAAGAAATTTTATAAATCCTACCTTAATCAAAACTACATCAGGGCACTTGGTTAAAATAATCTAGTTACACTCATTCTTTCATTTAGTATTACTCGTTGGGCAGCTATTACATGCAGCCACTGTTCCACAGGTTAAAAATAGTGAAATGAACTAAACCAGAAAAAATCCCTATTAAGATTAGAAATACACTTTGGGGATGTTTACCACTTTGGGAGGTCTTTCCTTCCCAGAGTAGTTCAGCATTATTGCTAGTTAGACAGTGATTCAGTATATTTCCTTTCAATTACCTCCTAAAACTTTCCTTCAGGTATCTACCAAGCACCACCCCTCATGAATTACATGGACAAATTGGGATTTCTGTCCTGGTAGAGAGGATGAATATGTCCAATTCTCAAGCTCCATGCTATGAAAGAATCTAGACATATAGAAAATATTAACTAATGCAAAAATAACTAATACAAATTCTTTGAGTTCCCAGGCCTGGCCTTATACATTGATTGAGTCTACTACAGTGTAGCCTACAAGAGAGCAGGGACATGGTCAGCTTTGTTTATTACAATATCCCTATGCCTAGAACAGTGCCTGGCCAATAACAATATTTATTTTTTTAAAATGAATTAAAAAGATTAAACACTATTAACCTAAGACATACAGTGCTATTACAATGACTCAAAGTAAAGATCATGACTTGAAGGCCTGCCCCATGTCAATCCATTAACTTATTTTGATTTCTGGTTGAATTGTCAAATACAATTTTCATAAATTCCCAGAGTAGTTTATAAATAGGCTATCTTCCCAACCTGCCATTCCCTACATACCATTATTAAAGAGAAAAATAAAATATAACACTTTCAATAAAACATCTTTCTTTATAAATAGGCTAAGAACATTCAAGTAGATAGCATAAATTCACAGGAATATAATTTTAAGTGCAATTTCCATTCATTGATATGGATCATAAGCAATAAGCCATTTATTAAGCATAAAAGTAAAGGATTATCCTTGAAGCACAGTACCCAGAAATCTAATAATGGAAATGGAGTAATTTACACTTACATTTTTAAATGAAAATGCATAACAAAAATAAAATTGTGAATATAAGAAAAGCAAATATCCTGTATGTTATAAATATGTTGCACAATGAATTCCAGATAAAAACAATTATATCAATTAAAATTCTGGAATGTATAAATTGTTTCCCCATTTTTACAGTCCATATCATAAGTTATGATCCATAATTAAATGCAATGGCATTGCTGGTAAGTGTTTAAAAACCGCCTCTCAGGAAAACAGTAACAACAACTTATCGGCAGTGTTCGCCAATCTGTGTGAGATAGAGACTCCCAGATGGCTGATTACAAGCAACTACTACAATGTTACTGAACATGACAGAAAAACTGGCTCTAGAACATCACTGAAAGTGCATTGTGCTAGACTAACTTATGTTTGGTACATGCTGTATTTATAAATCATTGACTTATCCATCAATAACTTATTCTGCACATGCTACATTCCAGGTCAGAATGGAGGCATGATAAAAATGACGAAATCCAAGCCTTTGAAGCCCACCCCTGCACTAAGTAACATGTTAACCTAAATAAATTAAAGCTCTACATGCTTTAATAGGGTGAAGAGGCATATAAATATAAGTAAATATGCAGACACGCCTCTTTATTCAACCAGCATTTATGTAGATAGCCGACCCCCTGCTAGGGTACAGAAATAAAGTAATTTGGATGTCACTGCCTCAAAATTATTTCCTTTACATAAATAGTAAATCTATACTATCTTCAATTTATGCCCAAAGGTTAATGTCTTTGAATGTTTTTCATTTTCTTTAGTTTGGCAGTGAGATTTAAAATATAACATTCTGAAATCTTTAAAAATAATTTCTGTGTAACTAAACCTGTAATGCCCTTTGATATGGATTTCTTAATTTTTAAAATGCTTTATTTATTCATTTGTGTACATATATGTACACAAATTTTTTATAAATCTATACAAGCAAAAACTTGCACTGAGCTCCTCTCTACCCCTTCCCATTGTAGGGTAATCCTTGTAAAATCCCTGTCTGTACCCTTCCATATTTCGGCAATGCTCACATAATCATACGTGCTTGTGTGTATACACACATACATAACTGTACAGGTAGAATTTGGCTTTTAACTGTATTTATTATCTTATATAATTCTCTGCACTTTACTTTTCTCTGATTTAGACATCACGGAAGTTTCTCCATCTAATATAACTAATTTTTTCTTTTTAATAGTGGCATAATTTCCATGGTATGGATAACCATAATTTATAGAAATGTCTTGTGTTTCAAGGTCTTTAACATAGTAAGTAATAATAAAAGAAACATATCACTATGAGTATGTTCCCATCTATTGGTGCTTGTATTTCCTTTTTTTTAATTTTTATTTACTGTTTTTATAGAGAGAAAGGAAGGGAGAAAGAGCTGTTCCACTTACCTATGCATTCATTGGTTGCTTCTCGTGTATGCCCTGATTGGGGATTAAATCCACAACCATGGTGTATCCGGATAACACTCTAACCAAATGAGCTACATGGCCAGGGCTGGCACGTGTATTTCTAAGTCACAGATTCCCTGGATCGAAGAGCACACACATTTTTCTTTTTCATGAACATATCAAGCACCTTTCCCACAATACTCTATCATTTTACAACTCCACCAGCAATGGATAAAGGTACTTTTTCTCCAGTAGAAAAGTAAAACTATCTAATGGGAGTAAAGTTATTATTACATGTATATAATCAGTACTGTCTTAGTATGAATATATAACTACAAACTTCACATATGTACTTATGTTTTTAAATTTGTTCGTGAATTGTTTTTAACTCATTTTTAATTTTTTTCTCTTTTTCTAGTCAACTCACGCAAGTTTACTATGGGGTATAAATATTTACACTTTGTCAAGATCATTAGAAATATTTTTTTAACCACATCTCTTATCTTTTGCCTATGCTTAGTTTGGCATACAAACAGTTTCAGCTTCTTTTTTAAACAGCTGATTATACCTGTTTTCTTTCACGGTTTCGAGCTTTCCATTTCTGGGGAAAAGTTGTGCTGTAATCAGAGAACACAACACCAATGTTCAGAGGTCAAGGGAAAAGCAGGGAGAAAGTCCCGCCTTCAGACCTTCCTTCTCATCCCTTCTCTTCCAAGCAGAAAAGTCAATACACGGTCTTCGTTGCTCGTTAGTTCAAGCTGGACTTCTAATACTAACAACTAAAACAGATGTGACTAATACTGTGATGTACTTGCCCAACTGAAAGTTTGTTACACTGTGGTTTTCATGCCAGGACCCAAAAATCAGTACTATATATTAATAAATTATTTCCCATTCTCTTTACTCATGTCAGTTTTCCTCAGTCCCCACATTTTTAACTGCATTTGCTGAAATGACATTGGTCAATAAATTTATATAGGTTTCAGGGGTATAATTTTATAACACATCTCACCTGTACACTGTGCTGTGTGTTGAACCCCCCAAGCCAAGTCTCCTTCTGTCACCATTTATCTTCCCTTTACCCTCTCCTACTTCCTCCCATTCCCCTGCCCCTTCCCCTCTGGTAATGACCGTACTGTTACCTGTGAGGTGATTTTGGGTTTGTTCTGAGTTTCGGTTTTTGCTCTTTGCTTAATCATTTCATCTACTTTGCCCAGCCCCTCACAGCCCTGCCCTCTGACAGCTGTCAGTCTGTTCTTTCTCTGAGTCTAAATCTCCACATGTTTATACAGAGAAATTATCACTACATAGTTTAAGGAAAATGAAATCTAATTATTTCTTAATGTACAATAGCTAAAGCTTGGGAAATTTATGTAGAATTGACAGTATTATTTAAACTACTCCTAAGAAGTATGCTAATAATGCACTTAGAGTTTCCATTTGACAGATGTGTCTTTTCCTTAACACATAACATCACACAATTTTTATCCTTTGTACTTTTTATCCTTGAATACCATAAGTGAGATAAGCTTTATTTCCTGATACTCATCCAGAAAACTATGGATATGATAGCTAATTCTTAATTTTAGAAAGTATTTAAAATTTTACATTTGTCCTCATTTTAAAACCCAGATTTCTAAAGGCTTTATTCCAATAAATTCTACGATTCCTCCACTTAAGAATTAGAGGAAGGTGAGAAATTAAAAGTTGATAATAACCATCTGGTAACAATGAAATAAGACAAAGCTGATGTCAACGTTTTGATGCCCCAATTATCCTGTGCTGAGATCATCTCGTGCTTGGCTGAAGGAAGTGAGAAATCAGACACGCAGGCTCACCATACAGGTGAACTACAGGAGGAGGCATATACAGCGCTCTCTGGATCTGGGGCCAAAACAGATCCATGAGCCCTTCGTGAGATCTCTAGGTGATTTTAATAAAGCTCACAATGAATTTACCCCAACTGAACTTTAGAAGCCACACGTAAAGGCAACAACAGACTCTCTGAGGCATCTGGTGCTGTTTGCAACGCCCACACACAAATCCAGAAGCAGAACGTGACTTTAGTCCCCAGACCTCCCTCCCAACCCACACACAAGACTCAAAGGAGGCATGAAGACAGGATGAGAGCCAACCACGTGATATTAACCTCATATGCTACACTGTTTTTGTACCCTTTTTTAATTCCCAGACTCATGAAGAAAGCTCTTGCTCAATGTGAACCCCTCAAATGCACATGTTGTTTCTTTATCGAAATGATTTCCAATGCATGTATTCTAGCTTCTTACAGGATCTTCCAGTACTCACTTGCTCCTCAGCCTGGCCTTACCCTTGGGGTTACTTGATTTGGTGTTAATTAGCCGATCATGGTTATTCTGGCCTCTTCTTTGTCAAAGAGAAGATAATTTGAAGGTTCTAATCTGTCCATATCATCTTCCTTTTCTGTGAGTTCTACTTGTCACCTATCAGTCTGTATCATGTTCCTTGGAATTCTAGGCTTCTGTGGACGTGCCTCAGAGTTGACCATAAGTTCACCTCGAAGGCCCACTACTCTTTCTCAAATAAAACAGATTCACTTTTATAGTTCAGATAAGATGGGAGAAGGGGGAAAGGGCGCTACATAAGACTACATTTTTTATCAAAAGGGTTCTCGCGGCCCTGGCTGGTATAGCTCAGTGGATTGAGCACGGGCCTGTGAAGCAAAAAAAAAGGGTTCTTGCGCTAAGCAAAACTTAGGAACCATTAGCCTGCATTATTTGTTCATATTTTCCAACCTCAAACAGGCCTTCAAGCTAGAGTTCAGATATTTGTACTCATATTCCACTCATACTCTCTCAATACCTGTTCAAAACCCATTAGCTCTTTTTGAAACTATCCCTATCACTGCCCTACTCTTAACGTATGCCTTTGCACCTCGCTTCATTAACGTAGTGAAACTAGGCCATGTGAATTGCCTCAATTTTCCTCTTCCATCAAGGAAACCAGTTTTCTTCTATCTTTACCAGATCTCACTGCCCAGAGTAACACGTTCACTTCCTTATTTGTACGTCTTTTAACACTAAACCACTAGTCTAATCCCAGCACCTATTTCACTGATTTGAACGCCTGCCCCATTTAAACTCTCCCAGAGTTTCTCTTACAAAAGTCCATCGGGGAACTCCTAATACTTTTGTCTCTCTCGGTGCCCATCCCCCAGTACTCCCTAAAGCCGAACACTTGTATTTTTCCACTTGAACCCTTCTCCACCTCACCGCACTGTATCTAAAGCTGCAGAGCAGCTACCGCGGCTCATCACAGCCCTCTCTGCTGGGTTTCTCCTCCTCTACTCATTCCACGGAGGCTTTCAACTGCGCCTCCACCATTTCTCTCCTCTTGATAAGTTAACTTCATTGATTAGTTTCCATGTTCACTGGCATAAAGACATGATAAAAAACGTATCTCTGGCAACATTAAAATTTTCCTTGAAATGAGGAATTAAATATCAAAAAACACTAGATGACAAGTGTATTTTTATCAAAAAGTACCTTAAAGTACTTACTATAAGTTAACAGTCATTAAGAACCTCTAACAAGCCTCAGAATAAAAGAAGCTGGAACAGAAGCAAGGACACTGTAAATACAAAAATTAAAATATATAAAATAAGGCTGACACTTTAAAAGTTACTAGAGAATGGACCAATCATCAGCGATGCTTTACCTAACAGACATGCCAGACACCGAACATGCAATAATGGCACTTCATTTAAACTCCACGACCACCTCGAGGTTGATATTCTCAAACTCATTCTCCGGACTTGGGAAAAGTAATAAAAAATGTTAACCACAGTCATCTCTGGTGAAGAAATTACGGTTTTGTTGCTTCTTTTTGCTATCTATGCATGTTTTACAATGACTATACATTACTTCTGAAAACATTAAGATGAAAACATGGAGTTTTCAACTAAATGGTTTTGAAAGCAAGGATTGAGTGACATATCCTGGTAAAGAAAGGAAGCAAAGAATTTTCAGAAATAGAGGGTAACTTAGCTGTTTTCATATCTAGCCTCTGGTTTTTCAGGTTGAAAAGTATCAGTTTAGGTAATAATAAATTCTAAGGCGCACAACAATTACATGAAGTACTTCAAATATAAATGATGCTTTTTACATATTTTAATGTAGCCATATACCTCTTATGTGAGTGAAGTCTCCGGGTTTCCTACACTTTTCATTTTCTGTGGTACTGACAGCATCCAGCACTATCATACATAGGCAAATGCTTAATACACATTATTTGGCAATGATCACAAACTGAACATTTAAATTATTCATAGATTTATCCAGATGTTTCCAAAACTTAAGTTCTGTAAATAAAAGCGATTATTAAATGAATGCCAATTTACTACAAGAATGTAAAATGCATCTGTGTGCTATTTCAAGTTACATTTAAAAGCTTTGCCAACAGCATACTATCAGGTCTGCTGATTTGTTTTGATATTTCTAATTGAAATGTGGTCCATGTTATCAGGCCATCTGCACCACAGGAAACTGACTTGGTAAACAAGACAAAAAATGGTATTTTCTGTTAGAAACAACATCCGATTTTATAAGAAAATACTATAAAAAAGACAGTTTCTGGGACCAATGCTGAAAATTTGGAGGAAGGCGCCACAGCAGAAGCAGCCATTTTCCACTGCCTGTGTGGCCAGCTAAGAGGCTGATGAGACCCAGGGTCTCACCATTCATTCACTCCCTACAACAGAGTACCAGGCATTCAGTCTCAGACACTGGGCTGCTGCCAATGACCCAGCACTTTACATCTCACTGTATTCTCCGCAGTTTACACAGTTTTGTCTCTACCAGACTGTGAGCTGACTGAAGTAATATAGATCGTGCTTTGTTCACACTGACTTCCCCAAGTTTCTTTCACATAGGAGAAAGAATGTATTACTGTAGTCTAAAATCAAGGATCAGACACTGAAGCTCATCCATCACCCATACCTCGCCATCTAAAAGTCATTGCTCTCGCTCTTCCCTAGCTCCTCTTGTAAGTGCTCTGAAAAGGACCAACCAGGCAACCCAGGCTTTTGCCCTGACTGGGAATCGAACTGCTGACCTTTTGCCTTGCAGGACAAGGCCCAACAAACTGAGCCACACCAGTCAGGGCATCTTCCCCTAGCTCTTCACCCTCCTCAATTTTTTAATCAAAACCAAAAACAAACAAAAAGAACAACCACAGTTTATCTTGAGAAATACACAAAAACACCAAAATCTATATTATCTGTAATCCCACTAATCCTTTTTGTTTAAGTACTAGAGGAAATTGAAATTCTTGCCTCTGTTTCTCCAGTCTTAGCCTGAGATAAACACTGCAAATGATTTTATAAATTTGGTGAGAATCCAGCAAGAGTTTTCCCTCAAGTTGGAGAGATATACATAGGCACCTATCATTCACAGAAACAAAAATTGGTTCAGACTGTACACACATTTCTATGTTTTTTAATATTAGCTCACTCTCCACGTGATATCTAACTCATTCATTTTATTATGCTGTATTATCCATCACTGCATGAATGTGCTGAAAATTACTTAATCACTTCTCTAATGATGGATATTTTGGTTGTTTTAAATTTGACATTTTACACAATGCTATAAGGAACAGCTTCATACATAGATCTTTACAAGTTCATGCTACTGTTATAAAAACAGTCAAAATAGTGAGATTGTTAGGTCAGTAGGACATGCAGATTTTTTTATTTTGATAGATACTGGCAAATTATAATCCAAAAGGCTTGCGTTGCTATATATTTCTATACCCTCACCAAACACTGTCAGCAATCTTTTTCACCCTCCTTTGACAGTTGAAAAATGCTCTCCGTACCCATTTTAATTTACATATTGAGATTGAACATCTTTTCAGAGAGCTGTCTGCCATTTGTATTTCTTCTCAGGTAAACTGCCTATATGCATTAAACTTCTTCCTATCAGGTTATTCATCTTTTTCCTAAAGATCTGTAGATGTTCTTTACAGATTAGTGATACAGAGCAGATATTTTCCTCCAGTTTTTTATTTCTTCTGACTTTGTTTACTCCCTCCCTCTCCCCATCACCATCCACATGGAAGTTTTTAGTTACATTAACACATGTACCCACTTTTGCTTTATAATTTCTGCATTTAAACTTGCTTATACAAACACTCTCTGACTCCAAGGTTATTTTTAGTAAAGTTACCTCAGAATAGTATTCTACATTTCACACAACTTATCTTGCCCAGTAAGGAAGAGTGAGGCTAATATTAAAACTTCGAACTTAACTAACTAAACATTTCTCCCCTTCCTCAGTGTGGCCCTCACTCAGACTACGAAATCTACGGTGCTGAACAGGGCTGTGGCCCTGCACTATTTTCCCACCCTGTTCTTCAATTCCATGGCCCCTACTCATCAGGTTTCCTCCAGCACCTTCAGAGCTGAAGAAAGTGGGGAAGAGAGTTTAAGATGCAGAAAACTACAGTAATCAGGTATCACCGTTACACTCTGGTGCCCCTGTCCCCTGGCTGCGGCTGAAATGCAATCACTGTCCTTTCCTACAGGATGTCCCTGTGGGTTACTCAGAGACTCCCTTGCTGTGACTCAGCAGTCCAGCCTTACAAAGACTCTCTGGGTTGGGGCCACTGCATGTGCTGGTCGTTCCCTCGGACAAAACTCTTTCCAGGACAACTCAAAGTCCACTCCCTCCCGAGAGGTCCACCTCGGGAGGTGGAGTCAGTGTTTTGGTGCAAGTCACACTTTTGCCCACAAAAAGCTCTAACTAATCCTTTCTCCTGTTCTGCCACCACAGAAGCTCACTCAGTATCGTGCCTTTGGAGTCTACCATTTGCAGTTTCCAGTTCCCATGTCCTCAGATTGGAAGAGACACATTAAACTTCTGAGGGACTCTCTCAAAGGAACACTCATTTAGCTCTACTACATCACAAAGATTTGGAGATAATGCCATTGTACTGTGACACCTCTTTCTCCAAAGAAAGCCTCTCTAGCAATCTTCCATTTTAAAAATACTTTTACACCTATTATTCTATATAGCCTAGAAGTGAAGGATGAGCTAATGGCAGCACAATCAGTTCCACAATCTATGTTCAAGGCCACACTGTTCTGGCACTGCTACCTTCAGCCTTTGGACTTTGGCCAAAACTCTGACAAAATAGAAAAAGCCACATTCAATATTTCTGCTACAGAAACCTTAGCTTCACTGTTACAATAACTCTTTTTGGGCTTTTTCCATATCAAAACAATCTTAATATTGTAGCTGGATGCCTCATCTTGAATTAGAAGGTTTTTAAAAAATCTTCCTCTATATAATACCTTGTATTTTCTGAATTTTCCGTAACACTGCATTATTTTTGAAATGAGAAAACATTGTTAAAATTGTTATATTTTAATAGCTTTATTTAAAATATTCCAAATTAGCCAAATTCTGAACTTGGGTTTTATTAATCTTAAAAAAACATTATAGAACAGCAAATGATTACTTAAAACCATTCTATTCATTCTTATTCATTTTGTACCTATTCATTTTGCATTAAGATATTTGTTTTCTGATCAGATCTCACCAGAAAAGCATTCCTTCTACAGAATTGATAATGTGAAAGTATTCAGAGATCATATACTTTTGTCACTGAAGAACAAAGTAGTAACAGTATAAGAGCCCTGGCCGGTGTGACTCAGTTGGTTGGAGCATCAGCTAGTAAACAAAAAGGTCACTGGTTCAGGACACATGCCTAGGTTGTTGCAGGTTCGGTCCCTGGGCAGGGCATGTACAAGAGGCAACCTATCAATGTTCCTCTCTCACATCGATGTTTCTCTCCCTCTCTCTCTCCCTACCTTCCCCTCTCTCTAAAATCAAAAAGCATGTCCTCAGGTGAAGATTAAAAAAAGTATAGTAAGAAATTATTCAATGTTGGTTGAAGACCACCTCATTAAGTATACTCTATCTTTTTAAGTTGTATCTTTGATTTTAATAATTTTAAATTTGAGCATCTGAATAAATGAATGATACTTGGAATGTTACTTGATTACAAACAAGTTGATCTTAGAATTTCTAATCACCTTGATTATTTAAACAACCTTTGTGTCCCACAAAATTTCTCAAAAATGACAGGGAGAAATGTATAAAGATCATGAGCTATAAAACTGAAATACTTAGTGAGAAAATAAAATGAGGACACCAGTTCCTATCAAACTCTCCCCTAAAAGGTAACCTGAAAAGTGAATCTCGGGGGATATGCATTTTGCCAACGGTAAGATACCCTGAAATCTTAAATCACAATTAGGTTCAGACAAGAAAATTAGGAAAAATACCAAAATGTAACAGATAATGAGACTCCTATTAAAATGACCAAAGAGATTACACATGTACACCAAGACCAAGGGTTACCTCAAGATAAAATGAATGTGTTTTAATTACTATAAAGAGTGTGGCCGCAGCAATTTCAGAGCACTCCAGCATTAGTGAGCATGTGTTATAGGAGCATGTGTCTACATGGCTACGCGAAGAACCCAAATTTCTTCAGAGAGGCCACTCCCCAGCAAAAGGGGTACCAGAAACATGCACACAAATATCTACTTTGTGCTGCATCAGGTATTCTCCTACTCCAAGGAGCTCCGGTCTATCACATTAATTCAACAGATAACCACAGGAAGGATGAGAACAGTTCTATCATGCCATGGGCATACAGCCCATTATCTTCACAGACAAGATGTCCCAACAAACCAAGTAAGCAACTCGCTATCGCTTGGCTTCCTACATATACTGACCTACAAAGAGAGAAGAGAATATAAGAATCATTTTCTCCTTAATAACATTTCTGATTGTAAATAGAAGTGACACTTGGATTTTTATACACCAGTCTCTATTAGCTTAGATTGTATACCAACTCACAAATGTTTACTGAGTCTCAGTGTGTTGATCAACCAAGTCTGTGAGACTTCTTGACCTGCCACGCGTGGACGATCACGAATCAACAAAGAGAACACTGCCTTAAAGGGATCTACCCTGTCCAGACGACACATGACCTCGACCCACATTTTCATCTTTCTCTCCACATCAGCACATTAAGGCACAGACGGGGCACATTAGGTTAGTGCTCAGGGGCCTGAGCACTAAACTAAAGAGGATGGCAATGCTGACAAAAAAAAAAACAAAACAGCAAATTCAAACGGAGTCTTTAATTAAACGTGGCTAACTGGAGGATAAAAGCTGGTTAGTGGTACAAGAGAAGAACCAGTACAAGCAAGGCTAAGGAAGAGTTGGAGTGGGCAAGCCGGAAGTCAGCACGAGCTCTGGGGAGCTAAACTGTTTACTGCGTGCTTCTGTATGCTCCCAGAACACTCCTTAATGGGCACAATAGATTTGGTTATAATATAGAGTAGAACTGGTTATTAAAGATTAAAAAGCCATTTAAAATGGAAAGGCAGGAGTATAATTTTTAGAAGAAAAATAATAAAAGAAATTTTAGAGTTAAAAATTTATCTTGAAAAAATGCACCAAGGACCTGATGGGTGTGGCTCAGTTGGTTGGGCATCATCCTGAAAAGCAAAAGGTTTGATTCCAGTAAGGGCACGTGCCTGGGTTGCAGGTTCAGTCCCCAGTTGGGGCCCATGAAAGAGGTAATCAATGTTCCTCTCCCTCTTTTTCCTTCCCTTCCCCTCTCTAAAGAAAAAAAAAATAGTCTTTAAAAAAATGTACCAAGCTCAGAGAAAGTTTTATAATTCCTCAATAACAAGTCATGAAGTGATTTGTAGATTGTGTAAAAATACTTGAGTACAAATAAGAAGGCATGTTTAGCAGTTTGTGTCACCACTCTAGCACCACTAAAAGGTGATAATGAAAAAAGAGGGACCAAACCAATTTCATTTGTGTATATAAGGCAAAATTTTCCAGTGAAATAGTAATACTTTAATTTATACTTTGATATCAGGAATTCATATTACATATATAGGGAACCAGCCCATGTGGCAATGGCAAATGTAGCTCAGCCCTGATTCAGAAAACTGACAGGTGTGAGGCAGCACACAGGAGCCGGGCCCACAGATCCACTTTCCCACGGGCAACCAGGCCTGCATTGTACCCAGGCTGCTTTCAGGCTTGCTTTTGCTAAAACTCCCTCACCCTGAGTTAAGGCAGCAAATGTTTAATGGGTATCTTTGAAGTAACTTCCTAAACTCTGTGCTAAACCTCCCAAGGACTGAGTGTAACCAGTTCAACCACTTTTTCCCTTGCATTTGTAACATCCTTTTCTTTGTGATCTGTAAAAAGTAATCGCCTAAAGCAAACCTGTTCATAATGAATGAGGACCTTCCTTGATGTAATGTTCCCAGAAAAACAGTAAAAGCCTGTCCAGGCAAGGGTCGGGACACCCTCTCTCTCAGAGAGTGGCCGTGCTGTCCCTTTTTCTCCACAGGATTTCTGCAGTCCGCATGAATTTGTTCATTGCATCCACAACACCACAGACACCGCCGGTTGGAGCCTGCATCGTATATATTAGAGATAAATTATAATTTACCTCCTTATATATAAAATAAATAACAAATATGAGGAAGTAGCACAATAAACATGCTTATGATAAACTTTCACTGGCTTAGTAGTATATATGATCAACTTATTTAAATTGATAGGGTAAGTGAACTAAAATGTTGGGGTACTACTGATTTAAAATATAGGAGTTAAGTCCTGGCTGGCGTGACTCAGCGGATTGAGTGCCAGCCTGAGAACCAAAGGGTCTCTGGTTTGATTCCCAGTCAGGGCACATGCCTGGGTTGTGGACCAGGTCCCCAGTAGGGGGCACACAAGAGGCAACCACACATTGATGTTTCTTCCCCATTTCTCCCTCCCTTCCTCTCTTTCTAAAAACTAAATAAAATCTTTCTTAAAGTAAAATAAAATAAAATATAGGGGTTAAGTCAGAAGCTTCTGCTATCCACCTAGATTAACCATAAAAAAAAACCTGCATGAATGAAGTCCAGATAGTACAGCAGTACTAAAAGATATAAAAGGCTGGGTGGGTCCTTAGGTCATTTGAGAACCTAGGTCTAGGCCTACCAGAAGTGTATACATCCCAGGGCTACTTACTCAGAAGCAGAAGCTAATATGCTCCTATTTTTCTTTGAGTCAGTTTGAACTAAGTCAGTCATTTCTAATGAGGGGTACAACAAAAAAGAAGGGAAAAACTTAAACGGTTACAGAAAGTTATATTTTTAATGATCCCACTGATGAGAAAAAGAAGAAAAAAATAAAGTTTTCAACAAAGTTTGACTTCTGTACAGCTGCCAGAGGAAAGGGGAACTGGTGGAAAGAAGGGGAAGGGATTAGTCAAAGAACATGTATGAGTGACCCATGGACATAGACAATGGGTGGGGATGGACTGTGGGAGCAGGGGATGGGCTGGGGGGAGGAGAGCAAAGAGAAATAAATTAGAACCACTGTAATAGAATAGATAAGATTTTTTTAATTTTTTAAAAATATGCTTTAAATGTGTATTTAAAAATACACATGCATCCAATATCAGACTTTCCATTACGACATAACATACAGTGAAAGACACACAAAGCATGCTATAGACAACAGTTACACCTATGAACTGATTTCTGTGGATACCAACAGTTGATTTTTCGTGCCCCACACTGTTTATGAACTGTGATAATACTTGTTCTTGTTAATATTATCATATGAGAATGGGAATACTTGTTTCTGTGATAAATCACTTTAATTCTTAGAAAAGACAAGATAGAGTGAGTTGGTTTAAAACACTCGTTTCCAGATTAGGTATGGTCAAGATAATTGAAAACATAATATTGTAAATAGCATACAAATCTCTTGTAACTCTGAACATAGGCTGTATCACAAGTATAAATTCTTAGTTGAATTAAAATGAACAAATGGTGATCACAGATGATGCTTCCTGGGTGTGACTTATGTAGGAAAAAACTCAAAGAAAAATGTTCCACTCTACAGCCAAAGAGTTGTATGTGAATACATATTTTAAGTAGGAAAAACTACTCCATGTATTATTTTTGATGCCCAATTTTAATGATTTTTATTCAGCTTTTTATTCCAGTATGAATCGGAATTAAGAATGCTTCTGTTGTAGCATTCATACACCCAGTCCCATTTTACACTCTCAACTTTGGTAAGGTTTAAACTTAAGGTAACAAGATAACTTAAAGACTTTATTTAATCATTGCCCTACTTCCCACCCCATAGGTTCCCACACAAACACTCCTAAATTGTATTATTTAGTAAACTAAGTCTTAGAGAGGGATACTAAATTTTCTGAAATCATAAAGCTAGAAGTAACAAAGTTGAATTCTTAACTACTAAAAACAAAGCATAACCTTCCATGATGTGTAAAATGAGCTTTAACAAAATATTGTAGAACACAGATCTGTTTCACACCTTCTAGAAAAAGTTTAATGTATTCTTTGTCACTCTTTCAAATAATTAATGTTACTACTACACTTTGAATATTTCAATAATTTTCTTAGTATTTAAAAAATGTACCTAAATACAATTACCATTTTTTAAATTTACTTCACTATGTATATATAATAAAGTCCTAATGTCCATAACATTTTACAATGTATAACAGAAATTGATGACTTTAATTACTTAATGTGCACGGATCAATTTGTAATAAATTGAAAATGAACACACCGTACACTCTACTTAATCTTGTTTCAGATTTCACTTTCTAATTTGCAACCCAATAGGTTACATTTTAATAATTAGAAAACTTTAACATTTCAGTTTAAGTGAAAGCAACTAAAAGTAGGCAGAGTTCTACTAGACAAAAGGGCTAACCTCAGAGGGAAAAAATTTCTATGCTTTTATTATCTAAGCCAATTCAATGGCTTGTTATACTCATTTTTTTCTTCTTAAAACTCAGGTTGAAATAACTCCCTGTCTATAGAATAATTTTTAGATGAATTATAGGCACAAAAGGTAGACAAACAAATTGGCAGGCAAATGAAATAACGAAAGAAATAATCATTCAAAGTCGATTCTAGTTGGTTAAGGATGGCATGGAACTACATACTGAAGATGAACAATACATTTTCATTCTAATACAAGGGTCTGCATAAAGGGTCACAAATCACTTTTCGCACTGCTGAGCCATTTTAAAAAACAGGGTGACAAACTCTCAGATGCCTATGAACTCCACTTACATGGAGTACATCACGATAATTTTTTTAATGCATTGATATTCAAATCTGAGAAACATGATTCTAAGCTCATCAGGCCCGCTTAATTGCACCAACATCTGCAATCAATTTAAATTCTTTAAGATAGTCTTTCACAGAGCTTGAAGTGATTTCATGCTGTGATAGATTTAACACACTCACTAATTTATAGACACATACAAGCAGCTGAGACCTATTTTCCGGGGGTGGAGTAAAGTGCTGAAGGGCAGTCTGAATTTTCCCACCATCAATGGGATATTTAAAAAAGGCTGCATTCTGCATAAGTTATTGAAATTATATGAGAAGATATAGCACTGCACAAACATAATATAGAAATCAAGACTAAAACTAGTGTTTTATTGAAATCTATTTGTAGGTCATGGACCATTAAGAGGTTTGATGAAAGTTTACTAGTTAAACAGCAAACCCTTGAGCTATCAGTTAAAATTACATAGCAAAATGTCATTTCTCAATATATCATAACTTCTCCCCTGAAAGTTAAGGGGCATGGGGACAAGCAAGAGGAAGAACGCTAATAATCCAGAATTGTTTTACTCTCTAGACCCTCCCCAGAAAAAGGAACAAAACAACAAAATACCAAAAGCAAAATCCCGACAATACTGAAAGACAAGGTACAAGCATACCCTTGTTTTATTTTGCTTCACAGATTTTTTTTAATAAAATGAAGGTTTGCAGCAACCCTGCCTTAAACATGTCTAGCATCGCCATTTTTCCAACAGGTCCTGATGATGGTCAGCATTTTTTTTGCAATGAAATATATGGTAACTAAAGTATGTACATTGGTTTTTTAGACATAATAATGCTCTTTAACACCTAAGAGACTACAGTATAACATAAAAATAAATTTTATATGGACTAGGAAACCAAAACACTCACGACTCACCTTATGGCAATATTTGCTTCACTGTGGCAGTCTGGAACCGAACCTGCAACATCTCTGAGAGATGCCTGTATCCCCACCCATGACCCTCAGAATACAAGCAGCTGGAGACAAATCACAACAGCCACTAGATCTGCACAACATCAACATCTGTGCAGGAAGAAGCAAGAAAGTGTCTAATGAACAGGAAAACTCCAAAATAACCCAGAGGTACTCATTAGAAATCACAATAGAACAGTTTGAGA
>PVKM010000457.1:0-107481 GCA_004027735.1 Carollia perspicillata | reverse complement strand
CAAACAAAAAGCTTACAAGGCCCTGATTTTAAGTCAGTATATTATGCGCGGGCACACACACACACACACACACACACTCAACTTAAAACTGGAGTTTAAGCTAGCTTTGATCACCATGGGAGATTTAGTGTACATTAATGAGTTGATAGCATCAACTCAACGGTCTGTAGACCACCTGAGTCAAGGTAGCGAACCAGGCATGCCGCTACAGTTTCTGGATACACTGTGTACTTGTGTGGGTGGATTTGGGAGGCAGCCCAGCACTTGCACACCTGTCCCAGAACACCTCATGGCAGCCTTCCTAAAGACAGATTACTGCAGATATCTTGGCCAACTTTCTAGGCCAAAAGCCTTGACTAATGCAAAGCCTCACTTTTTATATGGAAGTTTGTCTACCTGTCTACCCTATTAAAATGTAAACCTACTGAAGTCTTTTCCCAGAAGGAATTATGAGAAGCATTTCTGTACACAAAACTAGACCCCTTTGGGACATTTTGCTGATGCCCTGTCCACTTATGCCAACAGGTGGTGTGCTTTAAACGTTTGTCCCATAGCTTCAGAGAAGATAATGAGAGAAGAAAATAGGAAATAAATGCAGCGTCTCCTGTTTGTCAAGGAGCATTGCTAAGGGAGGCAATGCGTGCAAAGCACACGGCAAAGCAGCACACATGTGGCATTCACTCCTGTTTGGACAATTCTTAGACAAAACAGCCCTGCTGAGGGTGAGAGTGGACTACAAGGCTGACGTGAAAAATTACTATGTGCTGCACATTTGAATTTTAAAGACAGGAAATGTTTTTAAAATATGTATATATTTGACATTTAAAAACCTGGCATTAAAGGAAAGTTATGTGAATTGCAAGACAAAAGATATGTGAGTTAGTTCTGAGGTTCTGGTCTTCCCCACGAACTAATGTAAATGGGTGAATGCAAGTATACTTGAGGAAAATAAGAACAGTTTTCTCGCCCACTTAGAACTGTAAAAATATAAATGTTGGACGTCATACTAGGGGGGAGGAACGCATTTTGTGCCTGGTTTTAGCCCCCAGTAGCATAAAGTTGTTTTTAAAATTCATAATCACCACTGTTGTAATTACATAGCTAGGCTTAGTGTATAAAAATGGGCAATTACTGAACCTGAGTTTTGGGAGTGCCATTCACAATTTTATGCCTGACAAATCCTATTCACCTCCCTAATTATATCTATTTATCCAAGCCACCTGGTCTTATAAAATTATATTGGAATATGATTCCTTTCCTAAACAGTAAAACTTGTCTAATGGAAACACAGAACACCAAATGTGAATGAAATTATTAATCTGCTTAATTTGTGATTTCTTTTTAGTAGGGAAAGGAGTATGTAGCTATTTGAAAATTAAAGTCACCCTTTGGGCTTAATTGATAAGTGTAAAGATTTTTATATGTCATGCAAAATGGAGCAAATTAAAATTGCACCGTAATTGTTCCCAGAGACACTGTGCTGTGCAGCGTGCACAGCTGTACAGGCCTCCTGGCTTAACTGTCCCAGCGCCGTTCCCTGTGCTGCTGTTTGTTCGCGGATTATAAAACCACACATGGCCTTTTCTGTTCCTGCAGGTCTCTGCCTGGCCGTTCTTTCCCATGTCTTCTGTGCCAGGTATTCCATGTTTGCAGCTAAACTCCTGACTCACATGATGGTGGCCAGCTTAGGTACACAGGTAGGAGAGCTCTGGAATGTCCTACTTTGATGAGATGTTCATGTTTCTTCTTCTGTAATCCTTGAACTGAATGTGTAAGTAGTTATTTCAAAATAACTCAGAATAAGCGTGTGTAGTTTTGTGGTGGAGGCGAATGGGGGAAGGAGGGTGGTAAACGGAAATGATAGCATCAGGCCTAAAAAGTGTATTTGTGATGAACTTTCTGCAGAAAAGTGCTTTATTATAATTGCTTACAAGAAAATAGCTGTGGCTTATCATTTGTGATAAGCATTATATCATCAACCTATATTTGCAACATTTTATTACTGATATTTATACATAGTAAAATTAGCACATTTTATTTAACCTGTTTGAATGAAATTTACTATTACAAATTATTTATATGGAGAACATTAAGAGGATATATACTTAAAAGTATCTGGATAGTATATTTTGCTTCATTTAATATTATAGAATAAAGTTTGGTAGAACAGTCTATTACTGAAAAATTGTTCAGGCATCTGTGGGAAAAGAAATAGTGTGCAAAACATTGAGTCATTCATTAGCATGCAGTTTAAAGCGTACTGTTTAAAGCACAGAAGGCAGATAGAAAGATTAAATGAGGCCTTTTCTGTCCTTGGGGTACTCACAGTCTAGAAAGTAGATGTACATATAAATACTTGTAGTTCAGTGTGATAAGTATAAACATAGACTACTTGCAAATTAGTCTGTGAATGTAGATGAGAACTTAAGTCATTTTTCTACTAAGGCGAAGGAAGTCTTCATAAAGGAGGTGCTGTGTGAGCAAGTTCAGTTTGTTAGTAAAGGGAAAGATGGGCATAGATGTTTATAACAGCAAAGAGGAAAAGGAGTAATAACTTGTGCTTTAAGGCTGTAATTACAGCACCAGACAGCAAAAATACACTATATTATTCAGAGAACTGTGTACTTTTTAAAAAAATAAAATTAAAGTTCTTCTTATCTGGGTAGGTGGGGTACTTCTGGAGTGTAGAAAATCCTGGTGCTTGATTGGATGCTGGTTATATGCACGTGGTTGATTTAAGTAAATTTATTGTGCTGTGTACACTTATAATTGGCATGCTGTGTTTGATAATGCATTTTATTGAACTCCAACAGAACTTAAAAAAATAATACTAGTGGAGGAGCTGAAATATAAAATAGAAAATTATTTGGGACATTGGATTTCCATTTCCTTTTTTTTTTTGACCTATGAGTGAAGATGGCATGTGTAATTTTCATAACTATTTTTTGGGGAAAAATAAGTGCTGGATTTCAAGCAGAGGATCCAGATTGTTTTCCTAAAGTTACCCATGAACTATGGGCGGTAACAGCTGTTACCAAAGGGGGCTTTACAATGAACTTGACAAGACTATTTATATTGCTTCAGTAACTATCTTAGCTGTCTGATCTTGCCTTTGCTTCTTGTATGTAAGATCTTAGAAAACCCGCCTTCCATAATTAGAGTTTACTTGGCTGTGTTCACCACCCACTCTGGTGATTTTTTGGCAGCTGAATTTATACAAGTCTTAATTATAGAACCCTAGAATTATAGGCGACTCTTCAGTGTCCTAGCAGACAAATTTGCTCATGTCTAGGGGCATGAAAGAAGGATTCAGGATTTATATGTTAGGACATTGCCTTCTGATTTACATTGTACTTTGAATTCATTTTGGAGAAGACAGTCAAATTCAAATTTCTTAGTATATTTTTAAAATGGATGAAGCAGTGTGGCATGAAAAGTCCTATAATTTATGACTCGTGACATGAAATATGTTAAAAATAATCTTCATAGTTTATTTTTTGGCAGGAAGAATTGGTGTATTATTGATAAAAAAAAGTACTGTTTCCTTAAAACAGGGTACCTCTCTACTTTGATTCTTAAAATACCCTCTAAATTAAAAGGAATAATCATCACCCTTAAAACTGTTTAGCAAAGGCTTTTTAAAATTCTTAGGCTCTCCAGAAAAAGAAATGAAGCTGAATGCAGGAACTTGGGCCCACCCTCTCTGAATTTTAAAATTACGTTTGTATCTCCAGTTACAGTATCTTACCAGCAGGGGTATTCCAGGTCTAACCGAGGATACCTGACTTGGGATCCTCCTTCCTTGTTATGTTGACATCCGTAGATTTTACGTTTCCTCTAGAGAGGTCTTAAAAAACATAGCTTTGGCCTCTGATGTTTTTGGCTGAGAGAGTGAAACTTCTCTAGCTGACCAAGACTATTTGAGTCGTGAATCCTCTTTAGACAGGCCTGCCAAGGCCATTTGGTTTCAAATCTTTACTGCTGACATAGGACTAAGTTGAATGGCTTTTGTGGGAAAAGGAAGAATGGAAATGTGATAGTCTCTGACTTTCTTTCGAAGCAGTGAGTTGGCCTCTGGGAGTCAGTGGTGAGGCCATCAGAAGTCAGGAAAATGTGCTCCTCTGGCTGTAATTCTCTGCTTCTAGAAATGTGTATGTGAAATATACCCATAGTAATTTATTATAAAAGTTATTATGTATGTCCATAAGTGGAGAAATATAGATAAGAATCTAAAGATTATCGCTGCTTTACAAATCAAAAATTCTTCAATCTGAAGTTTGTTATTCTCATATCTTTGAGAATCATTGACTATAAATTGCCAGCAGGTGGCAGTAGAAGATTTTTCTTTTTGCACAAGTGGCTTCAGTCACGTTAGCAAAGATGGAGTTCAGTAGAAAACGAGATGTTTTTACAGTACTTCTTTCACTGGCTAGAGAGTATTCTCCTGCAGCATAGTAACTGCACATTTGTGACTTCCTTTCTTTCTCTTTTTATCCCCTTCAGAATTGAACTAATGAACCTATAAGGCACTGTAAGGAAGCCTGTACATCACTGGCCTGGGACATATCTATTATCCTTTATCATTTATAGTTAAATTCAGGGCAGAAAATGTATTTTCATTATATTCAGGCTGTTATAAGCTTGAAGAAGTGTGTTATAGAAAAGTAGGTTTAACCATTGCCACAGCTAGAAGTTTGAGATAAGCTCTGTATTTTCAGAGTTGTTTATTTAAAAAGTATATTTTTTCTCCAGTGCCAAGTTCATATTCCTCACTCATCTAAGAGAAAATGGTTAAGTGGCAAGAAATTGTGAGACCATTCACTTCGACTATGAAGTGAAGAACAGCAAACAAATTTTCATGGCATTGGGAGATGTTTCTTGGAAAAACATCTAATTATATCTTTGGAATTTTTATCTTAGAATCACATTGCCAGCCCATGTGTGCCTGATAAGACTGGTAAACAACTGGGACAAAGGACAAGTTTGCAGTTCAGGGTTCTCGGTTCTGGGGGGTTCTATTAGGAAAAGCAGTTCTCCAAATCTAAAAAAAGAACAGAAGTTTCCTCATAGAAAACATGATGATAAGATAGAACTGTATTTACTCTGATTAATAAACTTAACTAGGGTGGAATGTTTGTTTTGTTTTCTTTTTCCTCTGTCTTTGATTGTGTGACTTAAGCACATTTTCTGAAACTGAAGAGCAAGTATGTGTACACAAATCTATATTAAAATGATTGAATTTACCAGCAGCCTACACATCACCACATGACACCGAATATCTGCGAATTTGAAACACTTAAAGACCCATTTTGGGCAGCCACTGGCCGTGCAGGAGTTCTAGCTGCAGAGGTCCTTCACTCTGAGAAGGGACAGGGAATTGCCTTAAAACTCAGAGAGCTGTTTTCAGGAATTTAGCACAAATTGGGCTGTTGGTATCTTGTCCAGTTTCCTCATTTTGCAATATTTTGGAATGTCATTTGCCATGTCAATTTGTTTCCCAGGTAGGATTCTTCTCAGATACTCCTGCCAGTAGATTCTGCTTTAATCTACAGTTGTGTCATGCTAGCTGTGAATATCTAGCATTTTTGAGACTCTCTGAGAATCATTGACAGCACGTGACTGAAGCCAGAAGCGATGCGTGACCTCCCAAACACTGGCTCTTTCTGGTTTCTCTTCCTGCAGCTTGCACTGTCTTGTTGAGGCTGCCAACTCCAGAAAATCATTGTGTGGGGGGTTGGAAAACATGTATCTATCTAATAAACATTTTTGTGGATCGAAGCAGCATAAGATGGAAATTGGAAAATGTCCATTAATCAGAAGACTTGTCATTAGTTGGAAGTTTGGTTAATCACTTTTTAACCTGAGTATCCTCTATTATTTCTTCGTTTGTTACTTTAAAAAAAAGTATTTAAGCACAAGGATCGAAATTGGATCTTGCCTTGAGGATTGGGAACGTGAACAGCCCGAAGGGTCGTTTACTCAGTAGAACACCTGTGAGGATGCGTCAGTACAGGTGTGAGTGGGCTAGGATCCGGCTGGCTAAGAGAGTAGGTTAGCTGCGCTCTGACTAAGCACCTCTCTGGTCGCTGCTGCCACTACTGCTGCTGGTGCTGTTGTTATTATTACTAGTAAACCATATGATTGAAGTACTTTCCTTGCTATGAAAATTAAGAAATTACATTAATGAAATTTTTGCTTTCATTTAAAATATCATTGCCATTGAAGTTACTTACAAACATTTATCTTTCCTTTTTGATGCGAAGTTCCCCCCACTCTCAGGTTACCAAGAAAAGGAAAGGTCCTCAGGCAAGTGAACTGATGTCTGTCTGACTCAGAGTACAGATTAGGCTTTGTTTGGTCTTACCGAATTTCACAGTGTTCACAACTTCTCAGTATTGTTTTGGGCGTAAAATAAACCACTAGAAAGTATTGCAAGCCACCCCTCCCCTGCAACTCTTTTTTTCTTATGAAGAGCTCTAAGTGCCAGGCCTTAATGGGATTCAGTACGTAAGGCTTTATTTTATTTTTTGTACAAAACATCTGAGGTACATAAGTGTCTCTTTTCTTCGTGTAAAGATTAACTTGGTGAAAATGAATAAAGAGGTTCTGTGCACACATGTGAATGTGCATTTAAGTTGAGCTTATTAAACTGTTTGACTCTAGGTATGCTCATCAACATAGCCAAAGCGTTATCACATTCATGACTACGAAGGCCCATTCAACCATCCAGTAATGAAATTAAAACAAAAACTTGAGCAAACCCTTCTTCTCCCACATGAGGATCGTCACTCTTCCAAGACCACAGCCACTGTCACCTCATCAGCTACGAGCACAACTCGGAGATTGTGCAATGGGAAATACCAAGCCAGATAAGCACCCAGGAAGTATGTAAATGACAGTCTAACACAGCAGCCTCCTGATAAGAACCAGGTGTTCTGTGACCAGATGACGACCTCTATTTCTTTCGCCCACTGTGTGGTACTACCTAAGCTGTGGATGGGGTCCTCAGTGTGAAAAGACTCATGGTATCTGAGCTGGTTGCTGAAGAATGTGTAAGATTTGAAAACTTAGAATGTGGCACATTCCAGGCAGGGAAAAGTACAGGCACAAAAGCATGGACGGCACAGTGAACCTGGGGAGTTCCACTTAGGGAAGGCTCCCACATGTGTGTAAACATGTGTGTCAGCTCCCCATGAGACAGTTGCATGTTGTCTGAGAACCTGGAGGAGTCGCCGATGGAGTAAGCCCAAAAAAGGCACAATATGAAAGCAGTGTTTTTAAGGCTTAATCTGGCAGTTAGGGATGAAATGAAAATGGATTAAAGTAGATGCGAGGCCAGAATTAGGGAGATCCGTTTAGAGAGGCAGGCAAGGCAGCTCTCATCATCACTTGGTTGCTGTGGGCTGTTAGCCTGGGCGATGGTGGTGCCAATGAGGATTCAAAGGAAGGAATGAGAACTAATAAACCTGTTGTGCTTTATATAACTTTTGCAGTTTCACTTCTTTCTTGAAAGCAATCAAAAGGCCACATGGCAATTTTTAAAATAAAGATTAATGTAATAGTCACTAAGCGTTATATGAGGTAGCTTCTAATAATCCTGTTTTACAGATGAGGAAATCAAGGCACAAAGAGTTTAAGTTACTTGCCCTGGGTCACTCAGTGGAAGTGACCAAACTGGTTTTGACCATAAGCAGTCAGGCTCCGGGCCTTGCCTTTAACCACAATGCTGTACGGCCTCATAAATCAGGAATTGATGAGATTTACTCTGCCACTAAAGGAGGTGGATGATTTAAGGTGACTGTGAAACCTGTGGTTTCATCTGACCTGAATAGAAAAGGCTGGAAGTTTTCGTAGACAGAGGAGGAGACGTGCAGTTTTAGGCATCAGGGGTTTAAAGTTTCTATAGCACATTGAAGCTAGTGATTTAGATGTTAGTTAAATAAACATAAAGGTCCTGACACTGTAAAATAGGTCCTTTGAAACAAGTTGTGCAGAGAACCTGTGACATGGAATACTCACAGGTAATGTCATCAGGTGCTTGCTTTATGGCAATGAACTAAGTGATTTATATGCATTGCTTTATTTACTCCTTATAACAACTACAGATGAAGTGGGTACTGTTATCACTCCTATTTTACAGATAGAAAAAAAAGGGGACTATGAGACATTCATTTACTGGCCCTAATCTTGATAGATGGAGTATTGCAGCCAGAAGAAAGATTTGAATCCAAAACCTACATGTTTAAAACACTGCCGTGTGGAATGAGAAGGATCAGTAGAAGCAAATAATTAAAGAACAGTTAACATGTTTTCAGGCTGAGGAAGAAAACAGGTTTCAAATGGAAGGATTTAGCATCAATGAGAGATTAGTCCTCCCATTTGGCAATAACAAGGTCACTGGAAACCTTGGAGAGGGAGGCTGAAAATCAGGCATAAAAGGTTCGGGAGGAAATGGCGGAGGCTGTTTCGGACCACAACTGAGAAAACTTTGGCAGTGGGAGAAGGGGCCAGTGAGAGAACAGGCAGAAGGAGAGCCCCTGGGTCTCCAGTCGTAAAAAGCTCGCCTGAAGGGAAGCCGAAACCTGGAGCCCAAGGGGCAGGCAGGTCTCCTCGCTTTTTTTATTGAAAGGGGTTGGGAATTAGTAAATTTCTCTTTGTCCCACGTTTTTATTTATGTGCTTTGATAGCTTTCACATTTTTTATGCCTAAGGCATGTGGCACTCTGCTAGTGTGCCTCACCCTATCATGACATGTGTAGGAGAAGATTTGCTCTGGTTTGAGCGTCCCTCTTTCTTAAATCCAAATTTCTTTGATGACCATACAGTTTTTGGTATTATTATTTGAATTTCATATGAACTTACAATCAGTCATGGAGTAAATCTGTAACGAGTGATTATCAAATAATTGTGTAATTCCTTCTACGTCCAAAAATATTACAGTGGACATAAGTGTGTGTTTATTTTGAGGAACTGAGGCAAGAATGGTGCTCAAAATGGAGTGATACTTGAATGTTGATCCAAATATTGAATTTCAGAAGAAATAATGAATTTTATTTTTGCTTTCTTAAGTATACATTTTCTTTATATGTCAGATTTTTTAATTCTTAAAATCTTTTAATGATGAAATCCAGCTCCTTTTTTAAAAACAAGCTTTTAAAGTTGAGCTCAACATAGACTGTTCTCACTAAATTGAAAGTAAGTGAACACAGAAGATACCAAAATAGTATCATGGTCACACTACTGGGAAATTCAGACTTTCCCAAGTGCTGAAGTAGCAGAGCAACAGAAAGAGTGAGTAATATTCTGAATGAGGCTACAGTGACATTATCATGTTTGCAACATGGCTTTGTTACCAGGAACATTTGTGAGGCAAATCCAGACTTTACCAGAAAACACCAGTTTGGAATCTTTTATTACAGCCTCAGAAACATAAACCATCCTTGACTTTTTAAAGACTTCTTTGATGTCCCTAAGTAGGAAAAAATCAGCATGTGAAAAAATTGTTTTTATGAATATTTAATGATAACTCTGAAGAGCTTTACACAAAAAATGTAGACGGCAGGGGGAGAGTCCCAGGTTTTGGAATTAGAAGGACAAATGGGGTAATATCCTTGAGCTCTCTGGGAAAAATCATTGGAAAACATAATAAGAATGCCTGCCTTGCGGTGTTGCTGAGAGGATAATAGATGAAGTTTAAAACGCTGAAAACACGGGCCTGGCGGGAGAGGGGGTGGGCTCTGCTCTGAGGCAGATGCTTCCTGCTGCCTTCTGGAGAGAGCCTGGGTTTTGGTTCTTGAGGTTTCCTTGAATCAGCTGCAAGAGAAGTGACAGTTTCTCAGCTGCACCCTTTTAAAATGATACCCCTGGTGCCATACCTCTCTCACTTTACTGTCCCAGCGAGGCTTTAATGTCGGTCTGCATTGTCTGAGACACCATATTAATTTTTCTTTGTTTATATTTTTCAAAGGAGATTTCCCCCCAGTCTTGAGTATTTTTTAAGTTTGTGTCTTTATTGCTTTTGTTGAATGTTAGAACTTAATAACCAGAAGTATACATACATATATAAATTTATACCTATTTTTATGTATATCTATTTCTATATAGACCTACATTTATATATACAACATGGTGGGGCAAAAGTAGGCTTACAGTTGTGAGTATATGAAACACACTTTATTATTGTTTTATTTATTAATTATTGTATTATTTTCCATACAAACAACTGTAAACCTACTTTTGCCCCACACTGTATATATCTATTTCTTTAATTTTAGAGAGAGGGAGAGAAAAAGAAAGTGAGTAATATTGATTTGTTTTTCCACTTATTTATGCGTTTATTGGTTGATTTATGTATGCGCCCAGACTAGGGGTCCAGCCCACAACCTTGGCATATTGGGATGACACTCTCTCCAGCTAAGCTACCCAGCCAGGGCCCATACCTATATTTTAAAAAGCTATCTGTGTATATATACATGTATATGTATGTATGTGTATATATGGTGTGAGCTTGTGCATGTCTATACATTTCAAATTTGAAATAGGCACACTCATATATTTTAGAAGCACAGAGACATTTATTGAAACAGCAGTACCATGAGTACCTGATGTGCATAATTCTGTGTGATCTTACAACACCTGAAGAAATCAGTAATCATCATTATTGCCTCCATATTACACATGAGAAATCTGAGACCCCAAAGGGTTAGGTTAGTTGCCCACATGTAGTAGCCTGTCGACCCTGAAGCCCTCATCTCCCTTTCCACCCCTCCACGAAGGACACCTCACAACCTCCCAATGGCGACTCTTTCCCCCATTTCCATGGAGCATAATTGCATGGTCTCTGAAGAGATCGTTTTTTGAAAACATCTTTGCTGTGATATAATTCACACAGCATACATTTCACCCATTTTAAAGCATACAATTCAATTTAGTAAAGCATACAATTCAATTTAGTAAATACACACATAGAATTGTGTACCCACCACAACAGTTAATTTTATGTATTTATCTTTTCTAACCTTATTGAGGAATGGTTAACATTTACTACTGTGCAAATCATGGTAGCAGGCCTCTCTTCTCTTTTTTAGCTCTCTGACATCTTGCTTCCTTCTGTGAATCTTTTCAATGAGTGGCTGTTACAAAATTGGATTTTATGTTTCCATATACATCTCTAAATCCCAAGAAGCTGTGTCTTTGAGTTGTAAATTTTTGCTTCACCAACACAGTGCAACTTAGTGCAACGAAGCACTGAATGCAACTTAGTTGCCTATTGCCCAGCTAAGCTTTCAGTTTGAGCAAAGAGACTATTTTTTTTATATCATATTCTATGCCAGAGGTTTATGAGGGCCAAAATAACAACAGTTAAAGAAGTGAAGCAGCCTTTCTTACAGACTGGTAGCTGTGTGCAGTCTAGAGCCACCTTGCTGGCAGGGTCCATCTGGAGCCCGCCTCCCAGGAACATACACTCTGTGTTCTGCCAGGGATGGGGAGGAACTTGATTTCAGGCTCTGTGTTTTGGTGATGAGGCTGAATGTTATTGCCAAATTGAAACATTTGCATGTCACATATCAACAAGCAAGTGCATTCTGTGGCCAAATTTTATCTGCAGAAGATGGCACATGCAAGGGATTTTACCGGATTTGGTGTGGAAACGGGGCAATTCCTTAGCAACCCCAGAGCTCACCTCCAAGCTCCACCCTTACCCAACTCACACCTTCACCCCTCTGGGGCACAGAAATCCAAGTTAAAGGAAAGTCAGCCTCCAAGTACATGGTTTCACTTTTGCATATCTTAAAGCTTTTTAGTATGGATTTCCTTTTAAAATACACATCCAGTTAACCATATTTGGGAGTTAAATGCATTTTAGCTCTCTGTACCGCAGCTGTGCCCCGTCCTATGCATTTTTACTATTACTGTGCTTGTCTAAACCATCTGCCTTCTTTAGCAGCCTCCAGACCTGTCCCTATGGTTTGACTCTTGCCCCTTTCTTTTTAATCTGTTACCTTTTCAAGCAACCAAAGTAGACCTTTTACAGACTAAATCAACTGGAGTCATTCTTTCACCTAACACCCTTCAGTGACTTCCTTTGGCACATAAAGAGGAGCTTCTGACCTCCCTCCAGTTTATCCTTGAGGATCATCCCTTTGTACTCTGACCTCGCCTCCTACTGTCTCTGCCCGTTCACCCAGCACCAGCCACAGAGGACATTTCTCAGGTACTTAAACCTGCCTAGGCCTGGAAAGATTTGCACCAGTGTTTCTTCTCATTTATATATTCATCCATCCTTTATTCACACTCTGCTCACATATTATCACCTTTGAAGAGCCTCCTGAGTAGCCCCCCTACTCTACACTATCACATCGTGATTATACAAGGGGGGGACCAAAAGAAAAACCCAGAATTATCTTCTGGAGGGTGGGCCCCTTATAGTATAGGCTTCCCCCATTAAGTGAGTGTTTTAGGAGCCCATCTGTATCAGTGTACCAGCTAGGGTTGTTATGAGAAGCTGCACTCAGCTTCAGCAAAATTTTTTTTCAAAGACCCAATGCATTTGCCCATTTCATGATGGGTGAGTAACAAGCGCACCTGCCCACACTGCACTGAGTGTTCAGCAATTTTTGACCAAAAACGGCACGACCCCTGTGCCCCACCTTCCCCACATTCACCAGATCTTGCCCCAAGTGATTTTTTATTTTGTTTCTCCGAATGAAAAGAGTTTTGCCAACGTAGAAGAGGTGAAACAAAAAAAAATGCAGAAGCACTAAAAGGCATCAAAATCAACAAGTTCAAAAACTTTTGAGCAGTAGAAAAAAGTCTCAATAGGTGTATTGTAGTAAATAGAGTACTTTGAGGGTGACTGAAGTTTAAACATGTAAGAATAAATACAATATTTTATAAATAAATTCTATTTGGGAGGTCCTCCCTCATATTTAGATCATGTCATATATCAATATCTGAAATCTCTTGTTCGTTTATTATATTTTGTCCCCTTCTTTACTCCTTGTTCCCCACCTCCTAGAATGTAAATCAATTACATCAGGAATTACTTGTTTTTTTCATTTCTGTGTTTATGTCCTTCATAAAAAGCTTTTTGGCATGTACTAGACTTTTAATAAAAACTGGTTAAAATAAAGAGAAAAACAGTGAGGTGAAAGAAAATTGTAGGCTTGCTTCTAAAAAAATTTTCAGCAGTTTAAAACTAATCTATCATCACTTTCTCATGAAAATAAGCTCTCCTGTATTTTCAATTCCTTAAGGAAAAGTGAAACTTCAGAAAGATATTCATTCACATCCTTAAAGAACTGTAATGTTTTAGTGGTCTACAACTTATAAGCAAATTGCATGAGAAATTTCGGTTTATAATTTAAACATGTTCAATTCAGAATAGCCTTTCCAGAAAAATAGTTATAAATAAAAGTTACTATTTCAAGCCATCCCCCAAATTCCATTTAACTCTATTAAATTTTTTTTTAATGTTTGTTGAGTTTAGATAGAGAGGGAGAAACATTGATATGAGAGACAACCATAGATTGGTCACCTCCCAGGCACACCCCGACAGGGGACCGAACCCACGGCTGCCCCATGTGCCCTGAGTGGAGATTGAGCCCCCAGCCTTTCGGTGCATGGGCGAATGCACCAGCCAGCTGAGAGTCACTGGCCAGGGGCTCGCTCCATTTAACTCTTAGTCTGGTTATTACGGGCCCTAGTTGTACTTTGTAATTTTTCTTCATATTAAAACATACTGATTTCTAATTGGGAGCTTCCAAGAACACCTTGCTCCTCTCAGAGCCTCTGTTACATGGTTCTCCTTCCTTCAAAAATCCAAAAACACGGACATCTAGGGCTCAAGGATGCTGGTGGTAAGTGGGAAGAGGCGAGGTGGACATCGGAGAGGTGAGAGGCAGGCTCTGGAAACCAGCTTCCTGAGTTCCGGTCAATGCTTCTACAAGTGGGTTGGATAGCAAACATGAAGGTTTCTGAAACTTATTGACATAGTGTGGGGATAGAGATTTGGCTCTTCAAGCAGCTTTATTAATTTCTTATCGGGAAGCAAGGATAGAGGTGAGGTAATAACCATTGAAGTGTACAGAAAATGTTTTCTTCAGTAAAATCTTTCTACATTCCATAGGAATACCCTTTCGTGTTAGAATAACGTATAGACACTCAAGATAGATAACTGATTTTGATAGCTAATTCTGATAGTTAACTATATATAAATGTCTATAGTGCCAACGTGATCAATATGGCCATTAAAATAAAGATATAAATAACAAGCTTGTAATATTGATAATACGTTGTCATTAGAGCCTGTGTCCACACATAATGAATAATCCTTCCATGTTTAGGTCATGTGTATAATTATGATTAAAGCGCTGTTAGTTTCTGAGTTTATTATATCTGATACCATATCTTTTAACCTATGAGTAGCTGAAAGTATTCATTACAATGCCTGTTATTTTGAAAGCAAGTGAGTTAAAGAGATACAACAATAACAAAACCCTATTTTCTCCCCCTGACAAGATATTTTAAAATAAAGTCTCTGCATTTAGGGAGTGTATTTTTTGTATCTTGGAACTCTTGAGACAAAAACTAAAAGTATTATATTTCTTTGCTTCTTGTGTCTGCCTACAGAAGTGTTCAATAAATACTTGTTTTAGATAGGTAATATTAATATTTTAAATTATATAAGTGGAAGTGTATAGACATTGCTTATATGGTTTCTTTACTCCACAGAGACACTAAGGCTAGAGGAGTCTAAGGGATTAACCCAAGGAAGTCAGAGTAGCTGGACTGTCACTGTTATAACTCAACATCACTCTTAACTCACTGGGTATTTGTGAGACTCTGTAAAAATGGCCTTCTGTTATATAATCTGCACTTAAGCAACCTTCAACTATACAGATTAGGAATTGCTCTTTTGAAAATATTTGTCAGGGTTAATTATTGAAGACTTGTGTGAATATAAAAAAGTCAGATGAGAACAAGCAAGTCTGTCTTCCACCCCCATTTTCAGACTTAATCAGAACAGCAGAAAACTGCATATTCTCTAGGTAACAACAACAACAATGACAAAAAGACCTTCTCTGACATCTTGTGGGGCCATAATTTAAATACATCCCTTTGTATATACAGCAGTCACTCGTTGTTCCCATTCTGCAAAGATTTAGTGTCATATGAAGTCTATCAGGCTCTTTGCTAGGAATTGCAGACATAAGGCTAAATGGGACGACCTAGTTTTGGCCCTTGAGCAATGTATGGTCTACTAGGACTGGGGTAAACATATAAATAAATGGATATAGTAGAGGTTATAGATATACGATAGCAGTCTGTATAGCGCACAATGGCAACACAAAAGCTGTTAGTTATATGTAAGGCGAAGGGTGGGGTCAGGAACACCTTCATAGAGATGAGAATGCTTAAGCTGTCTTGAAAGATGAGAAGTCTTTACCAGGTAGAATCTACATGTAATTAAAATACAGACATTAGTAAAGGCAGAGGAATGGACTATGTCTGGCAGAATTAGTGGTAAAAAAGCATTGCCCTGCATTCGATTATATTCTGTTTATTTTGCAAGACTTCAGGGACATTTCAGCCAGTTAAGGGTTGATGATGAGAACTATTTCTGCTGCAGACCTGAAGAAATGGAGAATAGTTTCTAGATCTGAGCAGAACTGGCATTTGGGGAAGTAATAGGAAAATAGAACTTTTATAGGTTTTTCTGGGATTAAGAATTTGGGTGCCACAGATGCATTTTCATGTCTTAAGGGCATTTTTCTTAGAAATGTATTAAATAGTCTAATCTGAAGAAGCCAGTGTATCCAGTTCTATACTATAGCTCCTAAAAAAATCAGAAGTCTTTATTCTGCAATGTGTCACTAAGGGTCCAGCTGTTTTTAGAGGGGGTGGTTACTGATGTCGAGGTAATGCCTCTTACATATTAAGGCATTCATTATGCATTTGATGAAAACCTGTTTCATATTTTAAAGAATAATTCCTTAAAATAAGCTGAATGAACTATTTGTTATTAGTTCAAGTGAAGAAATAGGAAAAAGCTAAAAGAGTATACAGTATATTTTTTAATGTGACTTCAAATACAATCTACTGCAGTCATATATTGAAGACCCATAAAAGCATGAATCAAAATAGCTTTATATACTGCAATATTTAAACTAATATAAAATATTAACACAACACTATATGTTATATGCTCATTACCTAGGCCCTAGGGACAAAATTCAGAAAAACTACACTGAAATTATGATATCTCAAGCTGTATAACTAACTGTAGGAAATATACCCTGTATATATTTTCCATGGTTTTATTTGTGAATTTTCTATTGAATTCATATTCTTGAGGTAAAGATAGAATTCAGAGCATAGAGAAATACAGTGAAAATATTTGTGGTGGTGTTTAAAATTCATCATGTGCAACTCAGATTTTCTAAGTTATTAATAGGCTTGAGAACAACAACATAAGCAATTTCTCCTACAGAGAAGCAAGTCTGAGAGAATAGACTTCCGTCAGAAGTGGCTGCTATTAGGAGGAAGGGAAGCTGAATTCAAACAGTTTTGTGAGAAAATTACAAAGAGGAAGCAATTCAGCTTCACAATCAGTCACTGATACTTGATTTACTCCTTTTGGAGTTTACAAGTGGCTGCCAAGTTACGCACAATGCATATGACCTAATCCTGGGGGCCTCCCTTCCAGCTGATGTCTGCGTCAGTTGTGGCCTGAGACAGCAAACAACTTGAAGAAAAGATTGTTTACCGCTTTGGTTTAATGTGGAATTAGAGACCAAATTAAGTGGTTTAGAACACCATTGGAATGTTGTTTTGTTTAAATTTAGAACACAGAGTGATTCCAAGTGTTACTTAGCATCTAGTCTTTTTAAAAAAAAATTCTCGTTTTTTTCTATTACGGTTGTCCCAATTTTTCCCTCTTGGCCCTCCTCCATCTAGCCCCACACCACTGTCCATGTCCATGGGTCATTCGTACATGTTCCTTGACTAGCCCCTTCCCCTTCTTTCCACCGCCGGCCCCTTTCCTCTGGCAGCTGTCAGTCTGTTCCCTGTTTCCATGTCCCTGGTTCTGTTTTACTCATTAGTTTATTTTCTTTAGATTCCTCTTATAAGCGAGATCATATGGTATTTGTTTTCTATCACCTGGCTTATTTCAATTAGCATAATAGTCTCCAGTTCCATCTATGCTGTCACAAAGGGTAGGAGCTCCTTCTTTCTTTCTGCTATGTAGTATTCCATTGTGTAAATATACTGCAGTGTTTTGATCCATTCTGTTTCCAACACCAGGCTGTTATAAATAGTGCTACTATGAACACAGCAATGCGTACGTTCTTTTGAATTGGTGTTTTGGGATTCTTAGGGTATATTCCCAGTAGTGGGGTCATTGGGTCAAAATTGTTAATTAGAATCTCATTCTGAAGGGTACCTTTTTACCACTTCTTTGAGGATAACTATGAAAAGCCAAATATATAACTTTAATAAATACCTCTTTTGTTTACACTCATTTGTAAGTTCTCTATGAGAGTCAGCAAATAATCAAACTGACTAGTAAACCCCCAAATAGTCACAATTATGGCCTCCAGAACATGATAAATCTAGGGTGTGCTGAGGAACTTTATACAGATAGGAAACGAGAAAACAGGGGAGAATGAAGTCAGCAGCATAAATGTGTAATTGTCACACATTCTTTTTGTTGTACATTTGCACTTTTTCCTACTTACAGATTATAATTTTCTTGAGGGTAAAGATGACTCTAACCACAAGTATTTGTTAAATCTCCTTCTGTGGACAGACTAGAACAAATGGGAAAAGAAACCGTTGACCAACTGCCTGTGAGTAATTCTTTCCCTAGGATATGCATACGTCAGCTCTCAAGCGTATGCTTGGGGAAGGGGTTATAGAAATGAGGTCACAGACTCAGACGTGTTTGGAACATGGCTCCTGTTCCCGTCCTCCGAGTCGACAAGCAGGAGGAGGGAAGGGAGTAGCCCACAGCCACACCGCGTGCAGACTGCAGCTCCACTCTCGGGGTTTTCCACAGAGGAGCGGAGCCCAAGCCTCCCCCTTCCCACCATCTTTCTAGAAATTGTTTTGAGATCCACAGGGAAGATAGGCCCCACAAGTGAACCCCTAAACGTGCACATTTGAAAAGTGATTGGGGTGCACATTCTGAAAACAAGAGGAGTATCAGTAAACAAGATGAGATAAAAATGTGAAGAGATTTGAAAAGAAAAGAAAGAGAGGTTTTCATTCCGAGCAGCAAATAATGTGTGACCTTGTGGGCATAAAACAGTCATGGTGTTTTATTTAGGTTTTTAAACTTTTTTTTTTTTACTTTTAAAATGTGTGATTTATAGTTATTCTGGCTATAGAAACGCTGATTCCCCTCATCAAAAGAAGAATAGCCTCCCTCCCACCTCCTTCCAAGGTTCAGCTGTATTTCTTGAAATTACAATTTTCTTTCTCATTGTACTATTTTGATTTGTTTGATTTTCCCCCTCCATTTTCCCAAATGATAAGCAGCATGTATTTAATTTAAATTTTGAATTCAATAGAAATAAATTCTTTTTCAGAAGCCATTTACAGTTTATTTTATTTAATCCTTAGAGAAGTAATGGTACTGTTAATAATATTCTTTCTGAGGTCCTGTTCTAACCCAGGGTCTCTAAGCACACTACTTTCATTTTATTCTCACAGTGCTGGTGTGATGGGCATTGCCGTCTTATTTTATAGCTGAGTAAACTGAGTTTCACAGAGTGTAATTAAATCGGCCTCGGAAAGCGTACCTATGAAGCATGGCCAAGGTCTGAACCCAGGTGTGTCTGATTCTCTTTTATCCACAGAACTTCCCACAGTCATATGTGTGCACATGCAGCACGTGAGCTTGTGTCGGGTGTAGCAGCACTTTCCCTTTTTCCTGGAAATCACCGAAGGCTTTAGCCAGATGGGTGGCATCTCAACAGAGTTAGAGGGCACCTTTCAGTGGGAGGGAGGCATTTGGAGCAAAGAAAAAAGCCTTGGTGGCACCTTAGGTTTAGAAAAGTGCAGGATATTTTTTCAATACCTGATCATAGCACATATAAGAATCAACCAATGAATGCATAGATAAATGGAACAACAAATCGATATTTCTCCCCCTCCCTCCCTACCTCTTTTTCTCCTGCCCGCTTTCCTCCTTTCCTTTCTTCCTTCCCCCCTCTCTCTAAAATGAGTTTTTTTTTAAAAAAAAAACTCAGAGTAGGACATTGTGACTGACTCAAAGGGGTCCAGAACAAGCCACTTCAAGATGTTTCTCCAGCTTCCTTTATTCAATATCTAGAGGAGTTTAAATAAGGGACCTTGCCCATAAGAGATGATCAGAGATCACTCCTTTTGACCTACAGGGCGGGGCCAACTTCTCTGTACTGAATGTCTGCTCTTCCTGTCACCCTGCAGTGTCCCCTTGAAGCCCCCAAGGCACCTATCTCACCCCTAGTTCAGGCGGTCTTACACACCTCAGTCCCCCTTTGTGTCATCTGTGCAGCAGCTCAGACTCTCTTATGTGTGCAGGGTTCCCATATACATGTATGAAATTTGGTTATTTTCTCTTGCTAATCTGTCTTACGACTATTTGATTATTAGATCAGCCAGAACCTTGAGGGTAGAGGAAAGTTTGATCTTTCTCCACATGTAACATCCTCGAATAAGAGTGTTGGGGGAAATCTTGGAAAGGCAGATCCAGATGAGTTTATGGGAGACCTTGAAAGCTTGATTTAGAATTGAGGCTTTAAGTTTGAGGCAATAGAAATTTTCCGTTGCGGAAGTGACATCACTGGAAGCTTCATCCTGGAGCCACCTCTCAGTTTAGCCTCCTGAACCTGATGGGATGATGAGGGTGCCCGAACAGTTTGTTAATTTGTGACAGCAGCAGCTGCCATCCCAATGTGTCAGTTTTCTGGAGAGTATTGTTAATGTGTCAGGATGTGGTAGTAATCTCTAATCGCCCATTTCTTTGTAGCCTCTTACCCTCGTAGGTAAACTTGCACTAAGAAGTGGACAGATTGTAACCACGGCCTCTATAGAACAGTTCTATAGAGTCCACGGCCTGTCTGGCAGACTTAGAATTCTCCTGTCCACTACTTTTGCTCTTTGGGAAAACTTAAACTCTGTCTGCACAGCAGTGCATCCCTTTCTTCATAGCTAGGTAATGTTTGGGCTGCTCTTTAATAAAGTCAGACCCTGGGGGTAAATACAATGTGAGAAACTTTGTTGCGCATCTTATCCTTAGTTGATAATTGATGGAATATTTTGTTTTTCTTGGGTCCTAACTTATTACATTGCCAAGAAACTGCTGGGTTCCACCTGTGCAATTTTTGAAAAGAAATTAAATGATGCATTCCAGGAAGGGTTCACATTTGCTCATTATTTCTGGCTTAATCAAATTAAGGGGAAAGAATAAAAAACAGTTAAGACCAGAGCACCTGTAGCCAGTATTGCCGGAAATTATGACCCTGTTAGTTTGATTTTTTTTTGTGTGTGTGTGTAGGTGGCAAAGAGGTCTAATTATTCGGCTGTTAATAATATTACTTAAGTACTCATTAAATGTGCCACCAGTAACAGACTTGTCTGATCACAAGCCTTCATTAAAAGTATTAGAAAGTTTTTGTTATTATTCTTGTATTTTTCCATAAAATTCATGTTACTGGATAATTCAAAATCAGTAGGTGAACTTTGATCTGTGGGTCACACTGAAGGATGAAGATTGGGGACTGTGTGTGAGGAATGCTCAGAATGTGTCTATTATTGGTATAATTGTATATTTGTATAATATTTCCTAGCTGTTCCTGTAGGATTGATGCAAATTGTGGAAAACAAATCTGGAAAATGATTAGAGATTGGAAAGAAGAGACACCAAAAATAATATATGGGGCAATTTCATCTTTAACTTTTGAATATAAACTAACTTTTCCTGAGGATTAAGCCAAAGGAAGAACCTCGAAAATTCATGTATGGGAGAAATTTGCAGATTTTTTGTAGGTGTAAAGCAATTACTTTTTCCATTAATATATTCGCCTCCAAACAGAAAGTTATTTCTAGATTTTAAAACTGAATTGGGATTTTTTATTTAGTACAATTTAAAAGAAAGATTTCTTCTCATTTCTGAAAGAGTTTACTGCCTATATTTTTTGTTGGAGTTCTGTGGTTTCAGGTCTTACATTAAAGTCTTTAATCCACTTTGAATTCATTTTTTGTATATGATGTAAGAAAATGATCTAGTTTTACTTTTTTTGCAAGTATCTGCCTGGTTTTCCAAATACCATTTATCGAAAGACTGTGTTTTCCCTATTGTATATTCTTGCTTTATTTGTCATAGATTAATTGATCATGTAAGGGTGGGCTTATTAATCACTTGGTGTTTTTAATCATTGTAGTACTGATTTGCTTAGTGAACTCTTACATGGTCGCCTTTGTGTTCTTTCTTATCTAGCCATTTTCACCTTCTATGCTTGGCTTATTTTTTTGTTAAGTGATAAAATATTGAGTAACATTTATTGATCTTGGCACACTTTCAACATCTCTGTGGTCTTTCTCCTCATTACCTTATCTGACCCTTTTTAAACTGTATTTTTACTACTCTTGCACAACTGACTCTAGTGGAATAGAGAAGCCATAGTTTTTAATCCACCATCTACTATTTTTTCTCATAGTAGAAGCTGTGGTTACATCTGGGGTATCATTAGCAAGTTAAATGCTGAATATCACATCTTGGATTGTGGCCTCTTATGAGTCACTTTGTCTTTCGAACAAGGTGTGTCCCATGTGGGAAAGAAGGTCTACACTGGAGTGCCAACAATACTTTCAAAAGGAGGTGCCGCACCCAAACCTAAAGCATTTTTTCAACAGCTAAGATTAAGAGTAATTAACATTTAATATACCCTCACTTAGGTATCCATGAAGTTTCCACGGAAACTAACATTTTAACCACGTGTGTCAGTGCTCACTTTAACTTCTTGATCTTTCAAAGACCTGTCCATATTAGATTTGTTTTTTTTTTCCTCAACAGAGATTGTTTTAATATTTACTGCTTCTCCATAGAGAGTAGTCCCACTCTGTGGAGGCTGATGGTCTAGATGAACGGGTGTCAACATTGTGGTCTCTTCACAGGCCCCCCTTGTGTGTTACTTAGAGAAAGCTCCTTCGGTGGGTACGGAAGTAGTGATGTCCTTGCACAGATCATTGGTTTTAGTCCTAGAACCTCCTCTTAAATATATATTCTTAAAGAGGGTATTGTTATGTCAATAAACTATTTCAGTAGGAGGGAAATTTCTTGGTAGACCTATCTACTATACAATCTATAAGCTATTAAATTTTATTGTCTCATCATTTATTCACCATTGCGTCATATAAAAGTATTATTATTATTATTATTATTATTATTATTATTATTATTTTCTGTGAATATTTTTGTGTGCAATTTAGTACTTAAAACCCTTTCATGTATTTAAGAACATCATTTCTAGTGGACATAAAGTTAAGTTGAAGTTGTTACAGTATTTGTTAATGTTTGATATGAAGATAATTGTCATAAGTCAAAAAGATAAATCCTACTCTAAGTGTGTACACCCACATTTGACGAGACGACTGTGGAGAAAAAGGGAGGGATGATGGAGAACATTTTCCTTTCCTGCACATAAGCAGATTTATTCCCTAATTAGAGAGATTTAGAATGCACGCTCCACAAACAGCCACAAAACCCTTCCCTCTAGCTGCTCACTTCAAAATCTTAGGTAATTGATCAATCTTGCAGTTCCCAGAACTGACACATTACACTTGGTCTTATCAGTCCTTAACTCCAAAGGGAATAAAAGGATCCCTTTAATTTGCCCTTGATTCTATATTATTATTATTGCCTAAGATAGCTTTAGCTATTTCAGCTACTGGAAATAAATCATGAAGATAGGCATCATGTAGTACAAGTCCCTTTGCATCTTGCCTTTTCACTCCATGTTAGGTTTTTCAAATGTATACCAGCTGCTCTCTGTAGGTCTGGCTCGTGCCTCCCACAAACTGCTGTTCTGTTCTGTGTGCGTGTACTGCTGTGTGCTTGTTTCTTCCTCTCTTGGTGAACACTTGGATGACTTCCACCCTTCTGTGTGTCCATGAAGTGCTTCAGTGACCCATACAGCACAGTAGTTAACAGACTCCAGAACTGGAGTGCTTGGGCTTGTGGTTCCACAATGACTAGTCGTGTGACTTTGATGTGCCATAAGCCTGTGTGCTTCAGTTAAAATGTGTTATGTGTCTGTTAGGTAGGCATGTTATGAAGATGATAGAGTGAAACATAGGAAGGGCTTAGAATGGTGCCTGGTGCATGAAAGGCACTTATGAGTGTTAGCTGTTACATTTATCAACAGAGTTCTTTTATGTGACTCCTACCGTCTGTGTGTGTCACTTTCTCATGGGTCAAAACCTAGAAGGATGATTTCTGGGACATAGCCTAGTAATAGTCTTAGTTGTACTAAAAATTTGTTAAATTGTTTTCAAAACACATTATATCAAGTTACACTTCTGTCTTTGGTGTTGAAGTTGCTGTTTATTCTCCTCTTCACCAACACTTCATGCTATAGACTTTTAATTTTTTTTTAGTCTGATGGCTGACAGAGTACCTATCTCTCTTATTTTAATTTGCATATCAAGGAACAGGTATAAAGGACACCTGGACAAAACTTGGGGAGGTAGGATTGAGGTTGGGAGATGGGGATGGCTGGGGTGGGGGGAATGGTGGGGGAGAAATGGAGACAACTGTACTTGAACAACAATAAAAAGAAGGGAGGGGGAAGAGTGAAGTTGAAAACCTTTTCTAATTGGCCATTCTGGGAATTCCTATTAATATTCTTTGCTCAGGCCCTGATCAGAGTGGTTTAGTTGGTTGAACATTGTCCTGTGGAGTGAAGAGTCACCAGTTCCATTCCCAGTCAGGGCACATGGCTGGGTTGCAGGTTCAGGCCCTAGTTGGGAAGCTTTCTAGACACAACCCATCAATGTTTTCTTTCACATCAGTGTTTCTCTCCTTTTCTTTCTCCTCCTTTTCCCCTCTCTCTAAAAATAAATAATTGTAAAAAAATAAATATATTCTTTGTTCAAAACAGAATATACTGGATACGTGCATATGAAATTAAAATGGAAAGAAACTCACTTTTTACCTCTGGGAGAAGGTGCAGAAGTAGATTAAATCTAGATGATGAGTATCTGGTTATACAGTCAAACCTTGGTTCTTGAACATTTGGTTTTTGAAAAATTTGATTCTCAACCAGGTGGTTCATGGGAAAAATGTCTCAATTATCCAAATAACTTTGGGGTTCAGTTCTGTACCTGAAAACCCTTTATTGCTGTTACCTGTATGATCGGTCATGCATCTCTCAAAAGACAAAGGAGATTCAGTTTTCAAATGAATCACTTCTCGAACAGTTTCCCAGAACAAATTAAGTTTGAGAACTGAGGTTCTATTGTATTTTATATTATTTGTCATTTTCATAATAGTTTCAGTACTTCATAATTTTAATAGATTAATTTAGGTTTTATTACCTAAAATGCCAGGTAATCTTTGGGATTCAGATAAGTTTTTTTTAGGAAAGTATTTAGACTTTTTTATTGTCCAATTACAGTTGTCCCAAACCTCCCCTATTGCTCTCCCGTGCCACTCCCCTCTGGCTCCCACAGTCAGTCTCCACCCTGCTATCCATGTCCATGGGTCATTTATACCTGTTCCTAGACTAGACCCTTTCCCTTCCTTCCTCCTCCCCCCGTCCTCTGGTCACTGTCCGTCTGTTCCTTGTTTCCATGCCTCTGGTTCTGTTTTGCTCCTTTGTTTTGTTCATTAGGTTCCTGTTATAGTTGAGATTATATGGTATTTGTACCATCGTGTAAATGTACCACAGTTTTTTGATCCTTTCATTTACTGATAGACACTTAAGCTGTTTCCAGCACTTGGCTATTGTAAATACTGCTATGAACACAGGGGTGCATTGTTCTTTTGACTGGTATTTCAGGATTCTTAGGGTATAATCCCAGCAGTGGAATTGCTGGATTACAAAGTAGTACCAATTTTAGTTTTCTGATGAAATTCCGTACTGTTTTCCACAGTGGCTGTACCAGTCTGCACTCCCACCAACAGTGCACTAGGGTTCTGTTTTCTCTCTACACCCTCACCAGCACTTGTTTGTTGATTTGTTAATGATGGCCATTCTATCTGGTGTGAGTTGGTATCTCATTGTGGTTTTAATTCACATCTCCATGATGGCTAATGATGTTGAGCATCTTTTCATGTCTCTGGGCCCTCTGTATGTCCTCCTTGGAGAAGTGCGTATTCAGGTCCTTTGCCCATTTTTTAAATTGGGTTATTTGTCTTTCAGGTGTTGAGTCATATGAGTTCTGTATATATTTTGGAGATCAAACCTTTGTCTGAGGTATCATTGAAAAATATGTTTTCCCATAGTGTTGGTTCCCTTTTCATTTCTTTAGGTGTGCAGAAGCTTTTTAATTTGATGTAGTCCCATTTGTTTATTTTTCCTTTATTTCTCTTGCCCTAGAGGATATATTGGCAAAACTACTGCTGTGCGCAGTATCTGAAATTTTGCCGCCTATGTTTTCCTCTAGGACTTTTACGGTGTCATGGTTTATATTTAAGTCTTTTATACATTTTGAGTTTATTCTGGTGTATGGTGTAAGTTGGTTGTATAGTTTCATTTTTTGCATGTACCAATCCAGTTCCTCCAACACCATCTGTTGAAGAGACTGTTTTTACTCTGTTTTGTGCTCCTGCCCCCTTTATTGAATATTAATTGACCATAGAGATGTGGGTTTATTTCTGGGCTCTCTGTTCTGTTCCATTGGTCTACATGTCTGTTTTTTATGCCAGTACCAGACTGTTTTGATTACAGTGTCCTTGTAATATAGTTTGATGTCAAGTATTGTGATCCCTCCTACTTTGTTCTTCTTTCTCAAGATTGCTGAGGCTATTCAGGGTCATTTTTTGTTCCATATAAATTTTCAAAATATTTGTTCTAAATCTGTGAAATATGTCATTGGTGTTTTAGTAAAGATTGCACTGAATCTATATATGGTTTTGGGTACTATGGACATTTTAATGATGTTAATTCTTCCAATCCATGAACATAGTATATGCTTCCACTTATTGTATCTTCCTCAATTTTCCAGTGTTGTGTAGTTTTCTGAGTACAGATCTTTTACCTCCTTGGTTAAGTTTATTCTTAGGTTATTTTTCTTATTGCTACAATAAATGGGATTATTGTTTTAGTTTCTGTTTCTGATATCTCATTGGTGTACAAAAATACCTTTGATTTCTGAATATTGACTTTGTATCCCGCTGTTTCGTATCCCGCTGTTTTGACAAATTCATTTATTAGGTCCATCAGTTTTTTGGTGGAGTCTATAGGATTTTCTATGTACACTATCATGTCATCTGCAGTGACAGTTTTGTTTCCTCTTTTACAATTTGGGTGACTTTTATTTCCCTTTCTTGTCTGATTGTTGTGGCTAGAACTTCCAATACTATATTGAATAAAAGTGGCGAAAGCAGATGGCTTTGTCTTATTCCTGATTTTAGGGTAAGAGCTTTTAGTTTTTGCCTGTTGAGTATGATGTTGGTTGTAGGTTTCTCATATATAGCCTTTATTATATTGAAGTATTCTCTCTTTATTCGCATGTTGCTGAGCATTTTTATAAAAAATGGGTGCTGTACTTTATCAAATGCTTTTTGACCAAATGCTTTTTTGGTATGATTATGTGATTTTTGTCTTGTCATTTTGTTTATGTGGTGTATGTTTATTTATTTGCAAATATTGTGCCAGCCTTACATCCCTGGGATGAATCCCACTTGATCATGGTGTATGATCTTTTTAATGTATTGCTGAATCCAGTTTACCAATATTTTGTTATGGATTTAGGCATCTATATTCATCAGCAATATTGGCCTGTAGTTTTCTTTCTTTTTTGTGTTTTTACCTGGTTTTGGAATTAGGAGAATACTGGCTTTATAAAAAGAGCTTTGGAGTCTTCCCTCTTCTTGAATTTTTTTGGAATATTTTGAGAAGGATAGGGGTTAACTCTTCTCTAAATGATTGGGAAAATTCCTTATGAAGCTGTATAGTCCAGGGCTTTTGTGTGCCAGGATCATTTTGATTACTGCTTCAGTTTCACTAGTTGCTATTGGTCTATTCAGGCTTTCTGCTTCTTCTTGGTTCAGTTTTGGAAGATTACATGTTTCTAGAAATTTGTCCATTTCACCGAGGTTTTCAAATTTTTTGGCATATAGTTGTTCATAGTAATTTCTTACAGTCCTTTTTATTTCTGTGGCATCAGTTGTAACTTCTCTTCTTTTACTTTTGATTTTGTTTATTTGGGTCCTCTCTCTTTTTTTCCTGGTAAGTCTGGTTAAAGGCTTGTCAATTTTATCTTTTCAAATAACTAAGATATTGGATGTATTGATCCTTTGAATAGTTCTTTTAATGTCTATGTAATATAATTCTGCTCCTATTTTGATCAGTTTCTTCCTATACTCTCTCTGGGCTTTGTTATTTTTCCTCTAGTACTTGTAGATGTGGGGTTGGGTTGTTTATTTGAGATTTTTATGTGTTTTATAGGTAGGCCTGTATTACTATGAACTTCCCTCTCAGGACTGCCTTTGCTGTGTCCCATAAGTTTGGAACTGTCATGTGTTCACTTTCAATTGTTTACAGAAAGTTTTTGATTGGTTCCTTGATCGCATTGTTAATCCATTCATTGTTTAATAGCATGCTATTCAGTCTCCATGAACTTGAACATTTTTGAGTTTTATCATGGAGGTTGATTTCTAGTTTCAAATTATTGTGATCTGAGAAGATGATTGATATGATTTCATTTTTCTTGAATTCGTTGAGGCTTGTTTTGTGTCCTACCATCTGGACGATCTTTGAAAATGTTCCAAGTACATTTGAAAAGAATGTGTGTTTTGCTTCTTTGGGGTAGAAAGTTCTGTATATATTAAGTCCATTTTATGTAGAGTGTTGTTCAATGCCACACTATCCTTGCTGATTCTTTGGTGGGAAGATCCATCCATTTTTGACAATGAGGTGTTAAAATTCCCTGGTATGAGTGTGTTGCTCTTGATATCTTTCTTGAAGTCCTCCAAGATTTTCCTCTTAAATTTGGGTGCTCCTATGTTGTATAAATATATGTTTACAAGGGTTATATATCTTCTTGATGTACTATTCCCTTAAATATTATGTAGTGTCCTTCTTTGTTTCTTTTTATGGCCTTTTGAAATCTATTTAGTCTGATATAAGTATTGCTATCCCAGCTTTTAGTGTTTCATGTCCTTTTGCTTGGAATATTTTTTTTCATCCCTTAACTTTCAGTCTGTATAAATCTGTTGTTCTTAGATTTGTCTCTTGTAGACAGCATATATGCGGGTCAGTTTTTTTTTTTTTTTTAATCCATTCAGCTACCCTGTCTTTTGATTGGAGCATTTGATCCATTTACATTTTAGGGTTGTTATTGATAGGTACTTATTTATTGTCATTTTTTTCTTTTTTGTGACTGTTTTCCTGCCCCCCACCCTTTATTTCATCTTCTTAAAACAGTACCTTTAGCATCTCTTGCAATGCTGGTTTGGTGGAGATATATTCTTTTTGCCTTTTTTTGTCTGTGAAAGTCCTTCTTTTCCCTTCTATTTTAATTGAGAGCCTTTCTGGATAGAGTAGTCTTGGTTGCAGGCCTTTGCTTTCCATTACTTGAATTATTTCTTGCCATTCCCTACTGGCCTGTAGCGTTTCTGTTGAGTAGTCAGCTGATAGCTTTATTGGAGCTCCCTTTTATGTTACTAGCTGTGTCTTCCTTGTTGCCTTTAAGATTCCCTTTGTCTTTAAATTTTGCCCTTTTAATCTGATGTGTCTTGGAGTGGGCCGCTTTACGTTCATCTTGATTGGGACCCTCTGTGCTTCTTGGGCTTGAGTGACTTTTTCTCTCATCAAGTTAGGGACATTTTCTATCATTACTTTTTCAAACAGATTTTCTATCCCTTGCTGCTTTTTTTCATCTGGTATCCCATCATAGGGATATTATTATGTTTCATGTTGTCCTGAAGCTCCCTTAAAACCTCTTTGCTCTTTTTGATTTTTGTTTTGTTTTGTTGCTCTGTCTGGGAATGTTTTTCTAGCTTGTCCTGCAGCTCACTGATTTGATCCTCTGCTTTATCTAGCCTGATTTTAATTCCTTCTACTGTGGCCTTCATTTTAGATATTGTATTCTTCATTTCTTCCTGCCTTTTATTGATAGTCTCGATGTCCTTTCTCATGCTAGTGTAGTGTGCAGTACATTCCTTGTAGCTTCCCTGGAGTTCTTTGTAGTTGTCTGAGCTCATTGAATGTCCTTATAACCACTATTTTTAACTCAGTGTCTGTAGTTTGCTTGCCTCTATTTCACATAACACTCTTTCTGGGGATTCCTCCTTTCCTTTCAATTGTGTTTCTTTGTCTCCCCATTTTAGGTGATGCTTCTTGTTTGTTTCTGCTTCTTAGATTTATGTGCTTCGACTCCCTGTCTTCGTGGTGTGACTTTCTGTGGTGTAAGACCTCTGACTTAGTGATGCAGTCTCCTTGATCTCCTGAACTTGACACTCTTGAGATGCCCTTTATACCATTTATGTATTATTTCTGGTTGTAACTGGGTTTTGGTTGTTGTTGGGTCACTCTTTGGTGGGTTCTTCCCTCCAGCTGCCTGAGAGTCACTCTACCCACCACATCTTGTATGTTGTTGTACAGGTTCTGCCAGAATATAACCATATAGCCCAGGAAACAAATCCAGACCTGCAAAAATAACCCCACCCACAATCACACTGTCAACTTCCAATAAGCCAATATTAATAAAGATGTAAAGAGATTAAGACTATTATAAGAAAGGAAAAATGAATATGAGATGACTAACTGAAAGAAAAATGATTTTGAAAGGGAAGAGGAAGAATAATAATTGGAGTAGGGAATAGAAACAAGGCAAAGAAAGAAAGAAAAGAAAATTTACACCATAAATAAATAAGGGAGGGAAGAAGATTGAATGGAGTAAGTGAAGAGAATGGTATAGTATTAGATTTAAACAGAAATTTTATATATATGTGGAGAGAGAGAGAGAGAATAGGAACCAAATTGGAGAAGAAGATCTGCCACAGCACTTCAACAAAAAATGAGAAAAGATTAATATAGGTTGGACAGGAATAAGAGGGAAAAAAGAAAGAAAAGCTTAAGAGATGTCTAGAGGAAAGAGAAGTGATTTTGAGAGGATAGAGGGAGATGGAATACTAAGAATGAGGAATGAAAACCAGGCTAAGACAGGGAAACATTTAAATTTAAAATGAAAAATAAAAAGGGCGCAAGGAAGGCAAAATGGAGTAGGAGAGGGGAACAGTAAAATTTGATATTTGAAATACAATAACTGTGAAGATCTAGAAATAAAATTGAAGAAATGCAACAACAACTACCCTATTCACAATTAACAAATGAAGATTGATAAAGGTGAGGAGAGAATAAGAGTATTTTAAGACTGAGAAAAAGAATGTGAGATGACTAATGACCAAAAAAAAAAAAGGCTTTGAGAAGCTGGAGTAGGAAGAAATAGTAAGAGTACAGAATGGGAAGAGAGAAAACAAAATTTAACATGAAAATAAGAGGAAAGATGGTAAAATGGAGTAAGAGAGGGGAGGAGCAAAATATGAGATTTGAAATAAACTATAATATAAAAACTAGTGCCCGAATAGGCACACACTTGAAGGACAAGAAATGAATGTTAAAAAGCTATGCAGGAGAGAATATAACACAAACCCTGAAGAGGACTGTGGTGGAATTCATCTCAGTAGCATCTTTTATTTAAACTGTCTTCTCTTTCTGGATCTGCCCCTGGTGATGTCAGATGGTGTTGCAGTCTTGCCTAGGCAGCCTGTTTGAGACTACTAGCAATCCAGTCTGTGGCTGTCTCCTTCAGTTGTTAATCTACTTAATCTAATTAGCAATCAGGCTTAAGCACCATCGGGTGGCACAGAGTAATTCCTGCAGTCAGGGCTACTTCTTCCCCTCAGGCTGATGCCACTTGGAGGGGAGTGGTCTGTCTGAGCAAGATGACTCCTGTAGTATGAGGAATGAATCAGCCTGGTAGCTGCTCCCTCATTTCTCTCCCCAAAGCCACCAGCCCCAGTTCCTCCTCAAGCATCTCTAGTCCACTCTACCCTCCCTCTGCTGGAGTTCAGGGTAAGTTGCTGCCAGTGGAATTGTGTGTGCTGGCCCTTTAAGAGGCTCTCTGAGTTTCCTGCCATCACTCCCTGGCAGACAGAAACCTCACTGCTTTTCACAGTTGGATGTTATATGTGTTCTTTTCTGGCTCTGGTGCTGTAGGCCAGGGAACCCAGCCTGCAGTTTAGACCCCACACTTCTCAGGGGGATCCCCCTGGCCACTTAAATATCCCTCCGGCACTTTAGTTGACTCCCATGGGTGTCTTGCCAGGCCTCTTGTGTCTCCACCGCACTCCCTCCTAGTCATGTTGTGTTGAAGCTGTTTCTTGTCTTTCCGTGGTTATAAGGCTTCTCTCCAGCTATTGTTCAGTTGTTTATTCAAAATGATTTCTCTACAATTTAGTTGTAATTACAGATTGGTCCTGGGAAGAGGTTAGTGTGTAGCTTCCAATCACTCCTCCACCATCTTGTATCTCTCAGGTGACTTTTTGATTGGTCATATGTTTGTACCTTTCTCACTTTTATTTTTGGCATTGTTTTTTCTCAGTATTCTAGAGTAGTTAACAACAATGGGTAAATAGCAGTAGTCATGCCTTGTCATGTAACACAAACTGAACGATACTGTCTTAAAATAGCCTTTATATAAAGTCACCTACTTATAGATAACTGATAAATACGTGATAGCAATATTGAAGTATCATTGATTAAGAAAATTAGTATGCACGTTAGTGAAAGAAAACCAATTACTTACAGTCATTCTTTCTTTTAAAAATAGTAAAATTAAAATAATTTAAAATATATATATATATATATATATAATAAAAATATTGGTATTTTAGTTTCCCAAATCCCAAGGAAGCAAAGTCTAATATTTTTCAAACCTGGCTACTTAAAAATCATGGCAATTTGAAAATTAGGTAAATGTGGGAACAATAGTCAGATATTTAAAAACAGCTTTATTGAAGCAGAAGTGAAAGCAATGTCTATGGATTTCGAGTGTACAGATAAGTTCTGACATATAAATACACATGTAAAAATCATCAGCATGATCAAAATAGAGAACATACCCATCACTCCCCACCTCCAAACAGTTTTTCTCTTACTGCTTGATAATCCTTCACCTCTACTCCCCAGTTTCCACTGTTTTCTGTCACAAAAGATGAGTTTGTGTTATCTACCAGGGTTGTCCAACCTTCGGCCCATGGGCTGCATGCAGCTCAGGGTTGCTGAGAGTGTGGCCCAACACAAAATCATATATTTACTTAAAACACTATGAGATTTTTTGTGTGTGATTACATGTCACAATATATTTAATGTATGGCCCAAGATAACTCTTCTTCTACCAGTGTGGCCCAGAGACACCAAAAGGTTGGACAGCCCTGACTGACTTTATGTATATATTTTTGCTTATTATTATTGCACAGGTAAATTTAAGCCCAGGAAATAAAAGAGTTAGATACTAAGTCTAAACAATCCTTAAGTTGTCATTCAGCTTTTTTCTGACCATAATCTTCAGTCAAAATTGAACTGATTGACTTTGGCTTCTGTCCAAGTGGGGTAGAATGTGGGAATCTGTTGGTAAATTAAATAATTATACCAAAACTTAGCAGCTTAATCAACAAGCTTTAATTTCCGAGGGTCAGGACCTCAGGATTAGCTTTGCTGGGTGGTTTTGGCCCAAACCATCTTATGAGGTTGCAGTCCCAGTACAATGAGGTGAGGGCTGTGGTTATCTGAATGCTTGATTTGAACTAGCAGTTGTTTGTAGGCTTCCTTGTGTGACTATTGGCCCAAAGCCCTAGTTTTCCATTGGCACTACCTTCAGGAGATATCAGATCCTTATGCTTTGACCTTTTTGTGGGAAGTTCAACATAGTATTGGGCTTTCCACAACGTGAATATTACAAGAGTGAGAATGGACATGACCGAGATGAAAACTAAATTGTTTTGGATGTCACATACCATCTCTTCTGCATGTTCTCTGGTCACATGGAACAACCCTGTTTCACTGTGGGAGGGGCCTACACAAACGTGTAGTAGGAGATGGATCTCATTGGGGACAACTGGAAGGCTGGCTCCCACAATGTGTTTAGGCTTTTTAATATCAAAGATTCAACAAGTTTTAGGACTCTTATGTAATCAGACCATAAAATCCTGCTTGGCAGTATCCATTTGCCTATAATTTATGGGAGGATTACATAACAGTTATACAACTTACTGAATAATAATATTTTAAAGCACATACTTATTTAACACTTTACTACCAGCAGCTGAAAAAAAAGACAGTATTGTATTTCCTTTAAATGTCCTCTAGATTTCAAGAACTTTTTGTTAAAACTAGTAGATTTCATCCTCCTGTTCTCTGGTTTTTGTATGGATTTAAGTACTCACCAGACTTTCAGAACAAAAGAGAACCATCTGTATTGGTTAGACCTTCAGCCTGTTACAAAGGAACCTGAATTTATTATCTGTAGTTTTACTTAGAAGGATTAATAATAAACATTAAATTAAAAAAAGATTAGCTAATTCAATATTTATTTTTCCCAAGCCCTACTATAGCAGAGTTCATTTAAAGATTGTTGTTGTATTGTTCACATTTTTCAATGTATTCCTACTATTTTAGGTGTAGATACATTTAAACATTCTTAATGTTGTTTTGAAAATTGGTATAAAGATAAGCATTTGAGCTTAAAAATAAATCCCACTTAGAAATTCAGCATACTTTTAAAAGATCATCTAAAGCAAAATTGTAGATTATAGTTAAGCTCTAATAAAGACTTAAAACATTAATAGATGTACTAACATATTAATAGTAATAGAGTATGTGACTCAAAATAAGCCCCCAAATGCAAGCATTGAAAACTAAATTGAGCATATCATCAAAGAATCTGGAAGTGAAACCATTCTGTCTCACCCTATAGCACATGCTGTTCCCAAGGAAGAGGCAGCAAGTTCTAAGGCTTAAGTTTAGGTTTTCTTCATTTCCAGATCTTCAAACTCCTAGATTCAGTTGGATTAATCTTATTATACTGCATTCCCACCTCCCCATCACCTGCATTGGCTGATTACTGGATAAAACATCAGGAATGCTTATACAATTTGATGTAATTTTATCTGTACCCTGGAACAAAGCAGCAGATAAAATAAGTAGGTGCAATAGCTTGCCTTTGCTTAGTGATTGGAATGCTCACTTATTGGAGGGTGAGACTGCATTTGTCAGCTAGCTGACAAAACTGAGCAGACTGATAAGTTTTGAATCTTCGGGTCCCCGATTTTTTTTTATTTCACTGATATTGATATTTCATGACTGTGTTAAGGGTGCAGCAAATCACTGAGTCTGCAAACACTTTGGCTCCCCCCGAATCCAGTAGGTTCCCTGAGTGTAACTGACATAGACAGATTCACCTGAGAATAAACACAGCATGTAACAGAGCAAATGGCACTGGGTATCTATTTCTAAGAATGAATATGGAACCTGATTCATTCTTTACCCTGAATTTCTTCAAGGTAAATTTTTATTAAATGAGGGATGTCAATATTAAGGAGCAATGGTTGTTTCTTAAATTTGGCCCTTAAATCAAAATGCTTTTATTAGGTCAATTTTTATCTTTTACTGCATTAACCAATATTTATACAGTTTCTAATTAGGGCCAGACAACCATTTCACATTGGTGAACAAAAATGGGCACGTTTTCTACCCTCTGGACATAAATACCTTAGCATTTGAGGAAGACATAATGGGGTAAATAAACTCACTTTAGATAGTGACACATGTTACAGTGAAAAACCAGTTGGAGGGAAGTGGGACCAGATAAGGCATCATCGCCTTGGCGTTTACGGATGTTCATAAACTGAAAGGAAATGCAAAGACCAGGGGTCAGGATATTCTAGGTAGAGAAAACAAGTGCAAAGGCCTGGAGGGCTGAACAGGTTTGAACGGAAAGGACACTGTAGCCGGAGCTTAGTGCACAAGATGGGAAATCTTAGAAAATGTTCCAGAGACAGGCAGGCCCTTGGTATAGCATGTCTTTAAAATTCAACATATTTTTCCCCTTTTGCTTTCTGTTTATTTAAACACAGCCAATCTACCTTTTATTCAGCAGAATAAATTTCAGGATAGAGGGCTTAACTGATGAGAATGTCATTATTTTGGCTATTTAGAGGGGATAACTGTTAATTTGCTCATGTGTCCAATTTGGGGAATACGCTGTAACATGTGCTTACAGTCGAGATCAGGCAGGACATCCGTGAGCGAGAGTAGTCAGGAGGAGTATGTCAAAAGGGAGTATAGTTTCCACAGGTTGACTTTCATTGAAAACTGTACTTGTCAATTAATTTTATACACATGGTTGAACTGAAAGTTCTTTTGCCATTAGAATGAGGTGTGCTCTGATCTGTCTAGGCTCAGGAATGCCAATTAGGGGTTTAAGTCCTTGAGCCCCAGCCTCTGAGGTGGTTGACTATCAAATGGTCAAGCTAAGTTGCTTTTACTGCAGTTGAAAATGTCGATTGTTGGATCATATACTTTTTTTAAATTGGAAATGACTTATTTTGTTATGAGATTTACTTAATGATTTTGTATTACAAGAGATAAAACTCCCCAAAAGACAAAACCAAAAGCAATTTTGGTATAGACTGTATACTTAAAAAAAAAACAAACAACTCTCATGCATTAGTTTAAATGAGGTAGACATTTATTTTAGATAATGGTAATTCAATGTCTAAAGAAAGAAATTTGTCTCCTTTATTTCTTGGATGTGTAAGTTTAGCCTCTTGAACATATAAGTTTAGCCAGAAGTGATAAAATTTTAAAACAAATCTGATGAAATATTCGTTACCCATTGTGTAAGCACTGGGGTTCATTCTTAAGAGTTGAGTAGGAAACCATTTAGTATTGTAGCGAGTATATCCAGCAACTGACACCCTTTCAATGGGTTTGGTCCCTCACAGCTGTTTTATTCTTAGGATTTCAATATACATGTATGAAAAGTGAAACTTGCATAACGAAATAAATAGTCCATCTGAGTAAAAACATAAGCACTATGATCTCTTAAGGAAAAAAATTCTGTGAACAATGACCTTGTCATGAACTTGTTGCTGCACCAGCACAGAGCGGAGTTAAATGCACGAGGAGGGGACCACCAGGGAGTTTTCCTTGTGGCACACTCCCCCTCATGGTAGGGGGCCATCCCTCATGGCAGTGTCTTGTTGGCAAGCTGACCAACACAAGGCATCCACTGTGAAGTCTCAGAAAACCCTGATCAAATATATCAGAAGGTTACAAAATGTGAGTCCTTGCTTTAAGGAGTGATTTTTTCATATGTACTTGCTTCTAAAATAGCTACTTCTCATTAAGACTCCTTACTGCTTTATTGTTTGTACATGTGTTTTAAAGAGGAAAATGTCTCACCTTAGAGAAATAGAATTGAGCCTAGGATGTCACTGAGCTAGCACAAAGTTTAGCACATTTAGTATGTATTTTATATAAATATAAATAGTCGTAAATTAAAATTTAATTTTTTAAACTAATTTAGTCCAGACAAATAAAAATTAACTTATGGAAGGAAAGGCTAGTTATAAACATGATTCATTGTCAGTGTAGATATGGAATTCAGGAGATCTGGATTTTATACACTTATCTTCCACTTGTTAATTTTGTGCCTAGTTCATCAGCTATAAAATTTGAATAATGTAGTGTTTAAAGTAATAAAGTATGGATATAAGTATACATATTATATATGTGTGATACACACATATTTTATAATTAAGTGTCCTATTTGGTCCCTGAAGCACTGCAAGCTTAGCACAGTGCCTGGCAAATCATCAGCACTCGACTTATTACCTATTGTTAATAGCCAGATTTTCTCCACTTGGTGCCTTCAGAAGGCAGTTGGACATTTTGCTTTCTACCATTTTAATACCACATCAAGACTAAATCAACTAGAAAGTAAGTTTTTATCTATGTGCAATTAGTAATCAGGAAAAAAGTATGAGGAGAAAAGCACATTTATTTTTATTTTTTAGAGTATCCCAGATGATGAGCACTTATATGCCTCTACATTTATAGGCTTTGTTCATCAGAACGTCTTGATCTTTCCTTTTTGACACCTGTTATTTTGCCTCTGAGGCCTCTTTTGGCTTGTGTTTCCTCAGTGAGAAGATAAACTTTTTCCATTTTGCCTTTCCTTTAGAGCACATATAGAAGGGACAGCATGCTCCTGGCAGCCTGTCACTGTAGGAGGGGGAAGCATGGCTTCAGCAACTCCCCAGAACTTACCTGAGCTCCTAACACTGGTGGGTAGAGGTCAGAGGTTGTCTTGCCCTGTTCACCCAGCCCCTGCTGACCTGAACATGACTTCTGTGGATTTTATTGCTGTACCTTTTTCCAGTTCCTCTAGGCCCAGCAGAATGTCAAAAGTAGAATAGAGAATTTAGGGTGAACACTTACACTTGTGTGTGTGGGTTTTTATTACTTTTGCAAGTGTTTCCAGTTTTAGCCTCACCAAGGTATATTTGAATGCATGAATCCCTAAAAACACTATAAACTGTAATGTGAATTTCAATTTGATTTCCTTCTGTCATGTTTGACTATTTGGTGCTAAAGATCCTGTGCAGAGACAACATAATGGATAACAGTTTCTGTCCAGCATCAGAACATAAGAGTCTCAGGTGAATTTAATTACTATGCATGAGCCAAGAAGTAGAGGACCTGGCAATTCAGTCAGTCACCTTTCAGGGTCCTCAGTGGTCATTTCGTTCATTGCCTTAAGCAGTTAACATATTTTAACTTAGCTCCTACATTACAAATTGGTCATAGAAATTGGTTTTTAAAGCTTGGTAAATGGACAAGTTCAAGTTCCAAGGTTTAATTCCCTTAGTCAGTCTAGCCATTACTCTATTCTCACCTTCATAGCAAATGTCATCATGGGGGTTTGTTTAACCAAAATACTTTCCTTCTGAGTAAAGTTTTACAACTTAACATAGGTTAGCATTTTCAATGTGTCTCATTTTTTAGCATGCTTGAATAAGTTTACATGCTGGTAACTGGTTGAAAAGAAATGACTCAAAGGAACTGGGGCGGTGTTTGTGCTTGTTGGAAATCAGCTATGGTTAAAGATTAGAACCAGCTCTGTGGCTGCCTGTGTTTTTTTTGTGTGTGTGTGTGTAAACATAAAGTCAGAGGGCCCCACGTGACTCAGAAAAAAATTACTTAGCTTCTGCAATTTTTTTAAAACTGTTTCTTTAGTTTCCTGATTATACCCTGTTTGCAAAGTAAATGAAACTGTGAACTTCCTGGATGCTGGGTTTCAGCAGATATAAATCAGATAGCAAGCCCCGTGGCAGACGGATCATGGCTTCATTCACCTACAGTGAAGAGACACTGCTCTTCCCAGTTCAGTCCCAAACCCCTGGGACAGTATTTCCAGCTTCCTGTCTACTTAGGAACAGATCACTCTACATACCTTTTTGTAGTTATGTTCTCTACCCTATCTGGCCCTTAATAGGTAAACATCCCCTACCTGGCCAAGAGCAACAAAGTTGGAAAAACTTGGCTGAATCTGGGAACATGTTTTTAGTCTGTGTGTTCCTGTACCAGAGCCTGCATTCCTGCTTGTTTCCCAGGGTCTGACTTCAGGCCACTGTTCTCCACGGGTCTTGACCTCTGGGCCTGGTGTGTTAATCTACTATACCTTCCAGACTCTCATTTTCCCTTCCCATTCCTTCTCTTTTCTTCCATCGTCTCTTCTACCTCCCCTGAACAGTCTGATATCAAGAGCGAGCTGCTTCCATCTTAGCCTCATGGGGTTTTGGCTAACTAACATAAGCCCACCACCTAATGGGCCTCATCAACCTTGTCATCTCTCCACCTGGGGTGATGCTTGGTGCCAGGTCTTTGAGAGAATTCTTAGTATAGACCTGCCCTGATTGATCCCTATGGTTGACTTTTTTTGACTCACCCAGTCGCACTTTTCCTCACTGCAAATTTCATGTTGGATACACTATATAAGAAAGACACACATCTTTCATTTACTATTTTGGTGAAGTTGTACCACCTAACTCCCATTTTATTTTACTTGAAATTTTTTTTATCCTTACCCAAGGGCATTTTTTCATTGCTTTTAGAGAGAGAGGAGTGGAGGAGAGAGAGGGAGAGAAGCATCAGTGTGAGAGAGAAACATCTATTGGCTGCCCCTGGAACCTGCTCCGACTGGAAGTAAACCCGCAACCTAGATATATACCCTGACCAGGAACCAAATCCACAACCTTTCAGTTTACAGAACGATGCTCCAACCAACTGAGCCACACTGGCCAGGGCCCTAGCTCCCATTTTCAATGTCACTCCACTCATCTCGTTTAATCTGCTAACATGTTGTAGAGGCTTAATGATAGATAAGATGGAATACTTGTTACTAGCAGAAAGTAAACTTTAGCAATGCCTGTCATTAAATAGGGATGTCTCATTTAGATAGGGATTTAATAGTTCTCTTACAGGCATTGCTTAGATGCCCAGACTTCTGCATACAGACTTCTATTACCCTTTTTGTTGTTCTAGATGGAGCTTCTCAGACTTTAAGGTGAATATAGGCTTATATCCCAAACAAGTAAGTATGTAGCTTATGCTTTATGGGGAAAATCACCCTTGAAATCCTGAAGTTTTGTTTGTCCCCTTACAGAATTATGGTTTTTTTTTTATTTAAATTACTTGCCAATATATAAAAATCAGAACTGGTGTTGTCGAGAGAGTTTCAAATCTGGCAACACTACAACCTGCATTTCTTTGCAGCAGCTATGTGCTGGTGCTAAGGCAAGTGAGTAGGTGATCCTCGTTTTTTTAAAAAAATGTTTATCCTAGCCCGAGGACATTTTTTTATTGTTTTTAGAGAGAGGAAGGGAGAGAAAGAAACGTTGATGCAAGAGAGAAGCATCAATTGGTTGCCTCCCATATACAACTGAACCAGGCATCATACGCCCCCAGGCTGGGGATTGAACCTGGAATCGAGGTATGTGCCTTGACCAGGAATTGAACCTGTGGCCTTTTGGTTACAGAATGACACTTTAACCAACTGAGCCACATGGACCAGGATGGCAATCCTTGTCTTAAAAGAAGCATGGTTGGATCTAAGAGACAAAGGCATATAGATTTCCACACAGCAGAACTTTTTTAAATAATTAAAACATTACAAAATTACAGAGAACAAAATAATAGTCTTTCGTATTAACCCCACCCAGAATAAATCATTGTTCATTTTTTGTCAAGTTTACTTTCAAGATTTCCCCTTGCCATTCAGAATCATTTTAACCTGGTAGAACTTTATTGCAATATCAGGGTTAATTTCTTCTTTAACAGGATTTCCCCCCATTCTCAAAGGTGTTACTACCTTTTTCCTCAGTAAAGGTAATAACCTCAGCTTTGCAAAGCTCAGCCACTTTGTGACTAGGGCATTATACATTAGACTTTCTTCAAATCAGGGTCTCAGTGGTTTTTGGTCCAGATTCTCTTTGGCCTGTAGACCCAAGTGGAAAACATAGTTATTAGTTGATGTCATAGTATTTTCAATAGGACAAAGGCCCATCTCTAAACAGATTAATTTGTGAGCATTCATAAGTGTGGAACAGGCAATTGGGTTCATTCTAGCTTTGACCTTCCCTGATCATGGAGGTATATTTTTCACAGATCGTGGTGAGCTTTAGGCCAGTGGAATTAAGCAGTGAATACAATCAAGTATTCATCTGGACCAGAGTTCGGAAATTCACCTGCTGTTCTTGTGTGCTGTGATATCACCAGCCCCACCTCCATTGCCTCCAAACCTTTGCACCCCAACAGCCCTCCCCTTGGGAATAAACATGAACCCATTTGACTTTTGCTCAGACTACTTACATAATTAAACTCAGATTTGCTGTGCATTTTACATTTCAACCATATTTGGGTGTTTAGGATGCAAATATTTTCTTAAAAAATAGTATTTAGACTCCTTGCTTGCTCCTCAAAGATAACTTAATCCATAGTATCAATTGATAAATTAATATGTGAAGGATATAAAATATATAAATAAAGGTGTAAAGGATATAAAATAGATTTTTCAATGAGATAAAGTATAGAGCTCAACACTTTGGTATTTTACTGGGGTTCAACTGATATCAGTTTCTTCCTTACAGAAGATACTCTTTATCCCAGCAATATCATGGGTTAGATAGGATTCTGCGGCCTCTTCGGGAATCCTCACACTGTTGTAGCATGGCTTTTATGGGGAAATGCATTCTCTGATAAAAATTGGAAAAGGATGCAAAGATGCTGGGAATCTGTCTTACTCAGCCACCACCCCTGGGCATGCTGACAAAGTGCCTGCAACGATCACCTGTGTCTGTGGCGATGGGATGCCTGATGACCCTGGGACCTTTGTTTCTCACACCTGCGATTCAAACTAGAGCCCCTTCTCCCTCACTCATCCCAGCTCCTCAGGGTATGTGTGGTGTTGTCTGACACCTGTAATATATCTCTCTCCTTGTTTCTCTTTTCTTACCTTCTCTCCCCAGTTTGTTTCTGCATGTGCAATGTTAGTGAACCTATCTCATGCTTCAGAAGGAACATAGTTACCTACAGCCATTGGCCATTTACAAGTCATTCTGTAAAGTGGCAAATGCCTATTGTTCTTATCTCAAAGATAAATGTGAAAAGGCCTACATTGTACTGTTGCGCTTATTCTATAATCAGGTAAATCACTGTTGTTAGTCCTAAATGTAAATTTCCATAATTCAACTCAATAGGAAATTGCCCTAGCCAAAGAAGAGCACTGATTAAACCATGTCTATACATGGCCAGGTTTTAGTGTTGCATAAAGCAGCAATTAAGTGAGATTTTGCTTTGAGAACCAACAGGCAGTCCAGTATGGCTAGCCTGGAGAAAGCAAGGCAGAGAATGGAGGGGAATGAGTTTAGAGAGAGAAGTAGGGGCCAGACACTGTAAGGTTCAATTGCTTGGGATAAACAGTTTGTGTTTGATTCTGAGTGTGATGAGAAGTCATGACAAAGTTTGGGCTGCTGAGTGGAGGATAGACTGTAGTAGATCTTTGATGGTGGGGAACAGCGAAAACAAAGACAACAATTAAGAAGGTTTGGAGGAGTCCCGGTGAAAGATAGTGATTGCTTGAACTAGGTGATTAGTAGTGGGAAGAAGAGGTTTCAGCTCTGCACTCTACTTTTAAAGCCCATAGGATTTGCTGCTGGATTGGATGTTGCTTGTAAGGGAAAAAGAGAAGTCCAGGAAGAGCCCTGGTGTGAGTCACTCAACAGTTACTGATTCCTTTCCTTCCACACCCCAGTTATTCAAGTTATTAGTTCCCTCGAGAACCCAACTGTGAGCCATAGTCCATTCCTCAGTTACTTCTCATCAATTCTGTCACCACCCACTTCTACAAGTTTATAGATTATACCTGTTCTGTGAACTTTATAACAGATTTTGAAATCTTTGCTGTTTCACCAAACTCTCGTGATTGACCAAAGGCCAGACTATTTCCACATAGTTTATTTGGTTAGAGTTTCCATAGCTAATCTGTCCTCAGCCCAATTGCATATGTTGCCTCCTTCCTACAGGGCCCCTACATATTCTCTGAGAAATTCTAATGCCTCATTTTCTGTCCATGTATTTGCTCTGGACATTGAATTCCATGTTTCACCAAATGGGATACTATTTTTGATTTTTGACACCTAGAGGGCAATTCCTGCTTATACTTATGCGATTAGGTTCAAAATAAATATTTTTAAATGATGATAACATTTTGATTCCACTGTAGTGGCTGCATTTGATAAGAATTCTAATCACACTTTTACCAGCAATCAGGCCCTTTCCCTCTCTCATTTTCAAGTGATGATACACCTGGGCTCTTCAGAAGGCAGCACTCTGCTTTCAGCGTCCAGGGCCCGGCCTGTTTACCACACTGACCAAGAGCTCCGTTATGTCAGCATCACATACCTTTGCCATTCTGCCACACCTACCACATATTTCCTCATGCTGGAAAGACACTTTTGTGTTAGAAACTGTTTGAAAAGGGATGGAAAAATTCCCAATTTTATGAAAAAAAAAAACACATCTCATTTTAGTAACAAATCTAGAATTTTCACCGAGTAACTATAATAATATGTTTTTATGAACCATGTTTAGCAAAGGGAATTAATTTCCTTTGAGTATCACCATGGACTTTAGAAACCAAGAATGATTTATTTGCTTTGTGTCTAAGATTAACCAAGTTAAGAATGGAAAAATCCTATTAGATCAGAAGAGACTGTTCCCTTCCCCACTGCAGGATTATGGACTACAGTGTATTTCCTAATCTTTGTTCTTTTTAATAACATGCTTCCTGCATCCATTTGAAAGTCATTACCCCCAAATATTTCCATTAAATTATAATATTGTACATGATTTCAGATGGAGATAAATTTCTTATGTTTGTTTAATAATATATACCAAAGTTTATTTTCTAAAAATTGTTGAGCCATGTTTTTCTCTTTTAAATGGAACAATTATACTAACTCTTTAGAAGTTTAAATAATAGCAGTATTTTCTTTAACTTGAGTAACTTTCACTGTTATTTTGCAGTAATGATGTTTTGTTTGGAACATACTATGACTATGGATCATTTGTCAAATATACTTTACAGAGAAATTAGAATGTACTCTAAAGGGAAAAGCAAGCTGATTGAGGTTTATTTTCTTTTTGTTTGTCCATTTTTTTAAATATAAAGTCCCAGAATTGATAGGCTAATGATTGACTGGAACATAAACAACTGGAGTAATAAAACAGTAATTAATATTCTCAAATAACGAGGAGCTGCACTTGTGGGACCTCCCAAACCCCTCAGCAAGTGGTTTCCGCTGTGGTCCATGATTTCCAGATGATAGTCCAGCTAGAACTTATTTTTTTCAAACTTAAGATACATTTAGCTCTGGTTGGTGTGGCTCAGTGGATTGAGTGCTGACCCATGAACCAAAGGGTCACCAGTTCAATTCTCAGTCAGGGCACATGCCTGGGTTGCGGGCCAGGTCCCCAGTGAGGGGCACATGAGAGACAACTACACATGGATGTTTCTTTCCCTCTCTTTTTCCCTCCCTTGTCCTCTCTCTAAAAATAAATACATAAATAGAATCTTTTAAAAAATACACATCTAGAAAATATAACTAGGAAATGATCTAAATTAAATTAATCAGAAAATTAGTTATTATGCACATCATTATTACTACAATAAATGGTGCCACTTTGGACATTTCTCTTTTAACCTAATGGTGTCTGTGTTTTGAATTATTCTCAAGATAGTTTGGAAATCAGCTGGATTAAAAAAAAAAACACCAAAAAGCCAATTTGTGAAATGAGAATAAGCTTCAATGTTATATATCCCTTTGGTTAGATTCACATATTATCTTAATAACAGCCTGCAATGAAATAATCACTTAAATTAATAAATATTAAGTTTTATCCACCAACCCAGATAAAATATGCTAATTTATTACTTCAAAACTGGCGTGACTCATCAGTGCCTCCAAGTTGAAGGGAGTCTAAACTCCTTAACACCATCTGTGCTTCAACCACACGCCGTGCTCAGTCTCACCTTCCCTTCATTCTCTTCCTCATGCCTCCCTCCTGCCCCACACCCATACCCCACTGGTCTCCTAGCTTTCCCCTGTGGATTCTGCTGCTACCTTCACCTTCTCCCTTTTCTTTGCCTGGTGAGTTACTACTCATTTTTTATGCTCAATTTCAAATGACTAGGCTTGATTATGGGGAATTAAAGTATTTTACATTCTCTCTGAGTTTTACTGAGGCTGAGATGATACTTATTTATTACCGTATCCATCTCTTCATCTAGTTTCCAATCCAGTGTCTCTTAGGTATTCGATAGCTGGGATAATGTAGGTGTTTATGGAGTTCATCAATAAGTTAATAAATAAATGCTATGGTAATGGATGGAGAGTAATTAATGCTTTCAAGACAAGTGTCCAGTATGTCCTATTCTGATTCTTCATATTTCACAAAAGCGAAGAAATTTGTACTTGTTTTATCTTGGTACAGAGCTTTTTTTCCCCCTTCACCTTTGCTTTGGTAGAATTTTATTACAATTATCTCCAGTAAACTACCTGATCTCATATAATTACATACCAAATATTGTGTACATGTCCTTCTATGCATTTGTCTGGGTAAAGAGTGGTATCACAGCATTCAAAGAACTCTCAGAAACATTTAAGAAGCATTAACTTCTAAAAGTCAAAGTGTAACATGAATTCATAGTTCTCCATGTGTTTGGAATCATTTGTGGAAGCTGACACATGAGACAAGAAAAAATATTAAGGCTGGACACAGTTATGTTAAAATCGAGGATAAAATAATTGCTTTAGGACTTCAGAGAGTGATCTGAGGAGATGGTTAAAGGAGGACTAAGGGAGGACGTAGGATCTGAGTGGGATTTTAAGGACGTGTTGAGAGGCGGCTACTCCAGGAGGGTGAGAGCGTCTCAGCAGAGGTTCAGGCAATGGGGAGTATTTCCTTGATCCCTCTTACGTACTCCATCCACCTTATTCCCCAGACACTTGCTTTTGCCTGATATTCACAGGGTCACACTAGCCAAGTTCTGGGAAAGGATCCAGTAGGAAATGTGTAAGAAACTTCCTGACCATAACTGAAAATTGCTTCAGTATCAAGTTGCTTTGTTGCTTTGGGCCTCACATCTGTTTCCTTGTCCTTTCACCAACCCCTATGCTAGTTAAAGTGGATCTCCTGATTCCTGACTCCTTGACCTTTTGACCATTCCCGAAGCCTTGCCGTTGTGCCTTGTGGTCATCAGGTGCCTGCTGGATGTCTTTTTTGCTGTTGATCTCTGAGCTGTAATCTGTATGTTCTAATTTCTGTCTGGCTGTTTTCACTCAGGGCCTTGGTGTGTTAGTGTAGCTGGCTTACAGTGCGTCTGGTTGATGGCTTACTGTATGTCTAGTTGCTGACCTGCATAAACTACATTTTCAACCAGAGAATATTATAGTGTCCGTTTCCTGCCCAGATTCTTGTTCTGTCATAACCACCAGCTTTCTTGCCATGAAAAATGCATTTGTGGGAATATTAAAAAACTTTGTAGAAATACTGAAAAAAAAGGACAAAGCTGGCTATGAAGAACTTTTCAAGACAGGTTGAAGTTTAAATTCCATTCTCTATTCCAGGGGTCTTCAAAGTGGAGAGTTCACAGCTCAAAAATACATGTGATGGTCCATTGGCATGAGTTTTTATCATAAATTTTTAAAAGAAATACAATTATTTAAAACAGAAGAAATGAAAAATACAACTATTTAAAATAAAAAATAAATTAAAAATCCAAATGGTATTTAAATTATAGATGAACCCAAGTTGCTGTCTATGGCAGGTGGTCACATGTCAAGTGTTAGCAACAGGTTTCAGGAGGGAGGAGTCCAGACTCCACCACATGAAAGGCTTGACATTGGGGACCTTACTTTTTATTTATTTTCAGCATATTTGAGGCATCGTGGTGTATGTGTACCCAGATTTATGGATTATTCTAGCTTTGACTAAAGTAGCACTCACAGAATGATGAGTGCCTCAAAAAGATTCTTGCCAAGAACCTGTGGGGGGAAGCTACTACTCATGATTCATTCACACGTGAGGCTGATTCCCATACTCCCCATACAAGCTCTTTCAGAAGTACACTTCACGCAAAAATCTCAAGGGTATTTAGTCGAGTGTAGTAGAGATCCCACCAACGATATTGATAATTTCTAAGAAGATATTAGAAATGCAGAGATATACAAATATCTTTGGTGAAAAACCTTACCTTAATGTATATTCTACTTTGATATTATAAGTGCTGTGAGTATGGAATTATCATTTTCAAATAGTGTTTATTTTTATATTTCATTTATAAAATTTCAACTTTTGCTTATGTTTAATAGGATATGTATTTAACTTTGAGAGTAAATTATATATTTTGTACATGAATAATGTTCACATTTTGAGTATGATCAAAAACATTTTTAACAGCTGGGCTTGTTCTGTGGCGGTGACTGAAAACGTTTGGGGACTGCAGGGACTCCCAGTGCAGGGGGGTTTCATTCTGGGGGTGGCAGAGCAAACTTAGACTTTCCTGAAGTTTACTTTGAAGAAGATGAATAGGGAACACCATGTTTTGAATCATTAGGCTCTCATTTGAAACCATAATCCAAAAGAATTTTGGGGGGAAAATTTCTGTTGGAAATTAAATTGTGTACCATTTTCCGGAATACTTTAGTATAGATTTATATGAACTAATTAATTTTGAGAAAAAAGATATAGTATCTATCTGTATAGCTATATATTCTTATATATATACTTTTATAGGTCATATGTATACCTGTGTGTATTTAAATGTATATACCATTGATTTTTGCTCATAGTTAAGGAAGAGCTTGTATTAAGTATATGAATATCAGCTGCAACATGTGAGTAAATCCTGAGTAGTAGCTTCAATCTGCAGGTTCTTGGCAGGAATCTTTTGAAGTGTCTATGTGTTTGTATGCTTTTTGCAATTTTATTTTTATCTTCAATAGCAACAAACTGACTACTGACTGAAAATCTAATTTTTTATTGAAATTTATTTTTTGACTGTGGTGATGACAAGTTCTTTTGATGGTGTTCCTATGTATTCCTATTACAATTTCGGTCAAAAATTTGAACTTTGCAACTCTCAAAAGAAGGATAATATTAACTCAGTCTAAATGGTGTACAAATTTTATTTAATACTGAAAAATAGAGTTCTAATTAATGGGTTTTCTGTCTGTCCTACAAATAAATCTAAAAACGAGTTTTAATAGAGAACTATAACATAAACACATCTGATGAATTTGGCAAAGAAAGTAATTATGGCTGTCAAATCACTGTGGTTCTATTTTTAAGTGAAGTTCTTCAGGAAAAGGGGGTAGGCAGCATAATGAGAATTCTATTTTTAACTTTGGTTAGTTCCTTCATTTATTGACAACATGTGACTTTCAGACAGACATCTAGGCATTTAGCTTTTGAACTCTTGTATTCTGTAAGAAGCACTAGTTCATCTTTTTATCCAAACATTCCCATCCAGGCCTCCTATGCTGAATCCATGATCAACAACTACCTCTGTTTATTCAAATTCCATTAAAAGCCCTGGCTGAGTAGCTCAGTTGTTGGGAGTGTCATCCCAATATGACAGGGTAGGAGTCAACCAATGAGTGCATGAGTAGATGGACAGCAGACCAATGTTCTCTCTCTCCCCCTCTCTATCTCTCTCCGTCCTCCTCTTCCTCTAAAATAAATAAATAAACAAATAAATGTAAAACTCCATGAAAGGATGTGATTTCAATTCATTGTCTTAATATTAAGATATGATTTGCATTCATTTTTTAAATATTTCCATAGAAACTAAAAAATTGGTCTACAATATTGTTTTACACACTAGCTTACCTAGAAGGAGAATAAAGTTTATTTTTATATGCTTTATTTTTGCTTATAGTAAGTTTTGTTAATATTAAACATATAAAATGAATGACACAAAAGTTGATCTTGTAACTTCTTGTTTGTTTTATTAATGGTTTTAATTTCATTGCAGCTGAATTTTAAGTAAGAAATATTAAATGTTAAATATACGATGCATAATGTCCCTTTCTTTATTTATGCATTTACTTTGGCCTCTTCCTTAGCTTTCTGTATCTCCAAAATAGTATAAACTTTGTGGAATCAGAAACAATGTCATAGACTTTTTCCTTCCTTGTCCACTCAGGAAGTTAATTAAAATAAAGGCTGTCCCAAGTCCCACAAAAACTGTCTTCTGTTAGCCCAGGTTGAGGGCATATTATACATGAGCAAAGAGTTGCAAAGTCACCTTTGGAGCAGCCTTCTACTGATGAGATTGGTGAGTCTGCCGTGCAATTACCTGGGTTCAGATCCATCTGGGCTCTGCCAGTTCTGAGCTGCACAATGTGGGCAGTTGAATTAATGAGCCAATCTCAGGGAGTTATCATCATAAAACACAAAACAAGCATATAAATTCTCAACAAGGTGACAGGTATATGTTAAGTACTTCACAAATAAAAGCTGTTATTATTGCCTTTTTCACTCCTAGCCCAATCATAAGGCTAAATTTTTAGACTTCTTACTACAATTTTCCTGTTATATCAATATTTACTACTTTATTAGTGAGAATTCTTATTGTTATGATCTGGTACAAATGAGCTAAGCAGTTATATCTAATAGAAGTTTTACTTTTAAAAGTGGTAGCATAAAAGTAGTTTGGATATGCATATGGAATTGTAAAGTACCTTTAGTAATAGATTATCATAAAATTTTAAGAAATGTCTCCAGTCTTATTTTTTTAATTGCAGAAAATTTAAATTTGATAAAGAAATCTAGGTATCCTCCATTCAGATTTTTAAAACTCCGTGCCTTTTAAGCCCCATTTAGCACACACAGTTCATGCATCTCCTCCTTTTGCAGAGCAGCTGTCTAAATATAATCACAAAGCGTGAGCTTCCTTTCTGCAGAGCCTCATTGTGAAAAGAGTTCCCTGTGAGTTTCCCCAGGGAAAACCAAGACAACCAAAAGGCACTTTCAATATGCATGGGCTCATTTTATTTGAAAATATTTAGAATTAGTTGTTTATAGTATTCTTGTCCTGCCTCAGCATTATAAATCTTTGCAGGTTAATATCACGTATAGTGTTTTGTCATCAAGATATGAATTTTAAAAATTTAATAAGACCCTCTTAGCATGGCTGCTTTGACAGTGAACATCTAATCCTCTGTTCAGTGTGGGTGCAGAGTGGGAGGGACCATGATAGTGGATCCAGGTTTAGCCGAATACTAACACAGCCTTAGTTGAGGCTTGACTCTGTGCCGGCCACTGTGCTAAACCTTTTGCGGAGACCAGCTCATTCAGTCCTCACAATAAATTTCTGAGTAAGCTGCCTTTGCTGTTCTTATTTAAAAAATGACAAGCCTCAGGCTCAGTTTACTTAGCTTGTCTAAGGTTGCACAGCTATGATCTGGTGATAAACGGCTTGGTTCTCGATTCCAGACCAAAGAGCTTGTATATTATATCCAATGAAGCATAACTATCAAAGTGTATTAGTGAATATTAAATAAGTAAAATTTTATAAATATGGTTATTTTATCTAATAATTAACATTTAATAAAGGAGATATCTAATAATTAACATTCCCCAATTTCTCATTGATTTTTTTCACTTACCAGCAGCAGCTAGATCTTTTTCATTAAGTTTATAGGTCAAGTGGTAAATAATCCTTAAACAGACCTTTAAATTTACCAGCTAAGTTTATTTATTAACAACAAAACAGCCTGTTTTTCAAGAAACCTCTTCCAATTAACAGTAGTCATATGATTATATTTTAATAACCTTAATAACCTTCAAGATCTCTTAAGAGACTAATTTATCAAGATGGCATTTTTACCAGTCTGCAATCCCACCAGCAGTGAACTAGGGTCCCCTTTTCTCCACATCCTTGCCAACACTTTTTGTTTGTTGCTTTGTTTATGACAGCCATTCTGACCAGTGTGAAGTGGTATCTCATTGTAGTTTTAATTTGCATCTCTCTGATAGCTAGCGATATTGAGCATCTTCTCATGTGTTTCCGAATCCTCTATATTTCCTCCTTGGAGAAGTGTCTGTTCAAGTCCTTTGACCATTTTTTAATTGGATTGCTTGTCTTCTTAGCGTGGATTCATGCAAGTTCTTTATATATTTTGGAGATTAAACCTTTGTCTGAGGTATCATTGGCAAATATGTTTTCCCATACGGTTGGTTCTTTTTATTTTAATGCTGTTTTCTTTGGCTGTGCAGAAGCTTTTATTTTGATGAGATCCTATTTGTTTATTTTTTCCTTTATTTCCCTTCCTCTAGGGGACAAATACAATATGATCTCACCTTTAATAGGAACCTAAACAACAAGACAAACAAGCAAGCAAAATATAACCAAAGACATTGAAATAGAAAACAGGCTGACAGTAACCAGAGGGGAGAGGGGAACAGGGGAAGGGGTCACAGGAACAAATATAAAGGACACATGGACAAAAACTAAGGGGGGGTGGAAATGGGTGGGAGGTGGGGAGCACTGGGGGGTGGAATGGGATGGGAGTAAAAGACAGAAAACTGTACTTAGACAACAACTAAAATAAAAAAATAAAAAATAAATGGCATTTAAAAAAATTTAATATTTATTGTTTTTTTTACCATTACCAATAAGTCCTCTTATACCTCTCTCCCCCAAGTAATCTAGGAAAGGTAGTATATTCAGTACTATGGGATATCATATCTTAAATTAGTTGTTATAGGATATTATTTACCATTTTAAAACAACAAATAAAAATTAAAAATAATTGATATTCCACTTTTAAAGAACCTTGATGTTAAAAAAATAATTACTTTGAAATTTGTTGAGTGATATGGAGTTTAGCTAAGAATTCAGTTATTTAGTTCCCCCTCCTTTAATATTACTCATTAATCTCTGTGGCCTTTGGTCAGAAATCTGAAGAAGAGCCACATGAACCCAGCATGACAAGGTCCATGACTTTGTTTGTTTGTTTTTCCATTGTGTCTGAAGGCTAAACTCTTTTAGGAATGCAAAAGCACTGCACAAATGAGCACTGACTGCGAGATTGGTAGAGAAAGGGGTGAGAACAAAGTAAAAACTACAGGTGGGGCTCTAAAATTAGCTACTGCTATCAGTGCACTGCCCACCTTGGGCTGTGGCACTGGCCTGCGGTCGGGAGGACCCTCCCCCTTGTCTGCTGGGATGCACTGGGGAGAGGAGCCCAGCCTCCAGGTCACAGGCTCTGCCCTTACACAATGCACTATGTGGGCGTGCTTCATTCTAAGAAAAATTACCAAAATTAACTTCAAAAGAGCAGATTGCCTGATTTTATTCATCACTCTACACATCACTAATAGTTCAGCATTTTATAATTTATATGTGTAAACAGATGTGATAAGGCTTCTAACTAGTCCTTGCCAGCATCGTTTATTTGTGAATACTTTCAGGCCTTTGAATGTTTCTGATCTGGTTCTATTTGGGGTCACAGGCTGTAGTTCAGGAAAGCCTGGGCAGAGAATCTTGATCTCTTTGTAGCATTTTCAGGTTTTCTTTGGGCATGGCTGGCACCAGGCCTGGGAAAGTTGGAGAGATGTAGAGGAGATATTTGGATGCATCACTGAGTATTCAGTATAGCAACTTTATTATATTGGGATTGTTTCTAGCATCCTGTTCCAGTAAGTTAATTGAAAGGTTTATATTTACTAAAGACAATGGCATTTAAAACACCCATAGATTTAACATTTTATTTCATTTGGAGTGACATCTTAACAATTATGTGATTTAACAACATTTAAAATATGAAGGTATTTTGAAATTGGTAACATTACACTAAACTCTAAAGGAAATGTAAATTTTCAACAATCTCACAACCAATAGATCAATTAATTAGGCCTCTTTTGAAGCAGAGTCTAGGCATTTAAATTTTAGGAAGCTCTGCAGGTGATCTCATGTGCACACCAGGTTAAGAATCAGTATTTTATATATTATCAACCACAGTGTACATATTATTTCATGTTCTATCTATGTATTCTGTTTTACTTAGTGTTATAGCAAATACTTTCAATGCTCCCTTATAGTCTTTACATTTTTCATTAGAATAATCATGTATTTGTGTGTCATAATTTACTAAATTATTCTTATAATATCAAATATTTCAACTCTAAGTCAGTAGAAAACAGTGGTCTCATATCCTTTGATCTCTGGTCACTCCAGAGCAAATGAAGGAGAATGAGCAAACCTGGCTGCTCACAGCTGCCACGTTGCTTTCATAAGGGATGTAGCAATCGCGGTGCTATCAGCAGCGAGGACTTGTTTTACCACGGCTTTCCTGGAATCGGGAATTACCATTTACCACACACCTTTTTAATCTTCATTATTTTCAAGAGTTTAAAAATGAGAAGGGGAAAATGCTGTAAATAGCTAATTTATAAATGGAGCCATGGGTAATTCCCTGGAAGTTGGGAATTGAATATTGCTGTGTCTATAATCAGATAGATACAGGTAGGTTATTCTAATTTAAAAGTGACTTTCAGAATCATTACCAACAAAAAATTTTAAAATGCCAATTCCCTACAGCAACCAAGAATGGGTAAAAATCAGCCCCCGTGACTTAGGCCAGCCCAGCGCTGGCAGTTGAAGCACTCGAAATGAGCAAACAAGCCTGTGGGGAGACAAAAAAAATGAGCAGGTGTAACCTGCTTCATGTTCATAAGGTTTATATCAACCTCTGCATCTGACACACTGCTGAGGAAGGAAGTTTGAAACCTGATTACTTCTCTGATGGAGAAAGCAGACTTCTTTCCTTAAAAAAACAAACTAGCCAGAGAGTCTCATCGTATGTTGTTTATTACCCTAGACTATCAAAAGTAAGCTTTCTGAGCAGAAAGTAGGCTATTAGCTAACAAATACTTAGAAATGCAGGTGTTCAGAAAATACCTCTGAACTTTTGAATTGGACTCCTGTTTATGTCCCTCCCACTTATCCTCTATCATTTTTAGCATATCATTATTATCATAATTTTTATAAAAGGAGCATTTGACAAGTACTCACTATTCTACTTTCTTTGCCTTATTTTACTTAGCCTTTATCATAGCTCTTAGGAAGATGTATTTCATTATTCCATTGTCAGACTGGAAAACTGAGCATGGAGGGGATGAACATCTCATTCACGGGTTGTACAACCAGTAACACCAGGAGCTGGAATTTGACTGAGATAGATCAGAGCCATGGTCCGTCCTTCTAAACCCTGCAGTTGAACATCTAAGGGACTTTCTAAGACTGTTCGGCTCTCACAGATGCTATGGTTTGAGTTCTGGATCAGCCCAGTCTGATGGCCCTAAAGGTGCTAATTCTTATAGGAAATAGTTTCAGAGTTTTGGACCAGCTGTAGTTCTAATTATCCTCCAGAATTCTTCCTTGGCTTCCAGGAAGCTTGCAACAGTTTTCTAACAAGCCACGTCTACTAGACTGAACAAGGCCCAGATCCAGAGAGAAACGATCTAAACATCTATTTCCTGGAGACCAGTTCTCTTTTGTTAATTTCCACACCATAGGTTTTAATCTCCAGGTTATTTTCAGTAATTTTATCTCCTGCATCTTCCATGTCCATGAGTCACCAAGTTTAGTAGGAGAGATAGGTACAAAGATTAGTGGAAAGACTGTAAATTTTGAATGTAGCTGTACCTAATTTTGGAATCTAGTACCACTACTTAACTCTTTTCATAGCTTTGGACAGCTGTTATTTAATATCTCTGTGCCTTGGTTTTTGTGATCTTTCAATGTATCTGATGATAACGAGTTTGCATGGTGGTTATGGAGATTAAATAAAATATCTGTATATAAATATTTTATGTAGCATCTGGCACATGTGTAACAAAGTGAAATGCTTTGCCTCTCTGACTCCATCTTGTTCAAGCCTGCTTTGTTCCCATGGTCTTTAGGTTAATAGGTACTTGAATAGAGAGACACACTAATCAGAAGAATTCTGTGTGGGGCTTGAGTTTTACAAAAACAGCAGTGCCTTTCCCGAGGAGATAAGGGAAATATGTGTTGTCCATTAAAGATTTTCAGGGACCTCATGGCCAGACTCACATCAACTAGGGTCAACACACTAAGCACAATCTTTATCGGACCCCTACTGGGGCCCAGGTATCAGCAGTTATCAATCATCTTTCGCCCCTTCCATTTTCCCCTTCCCTTCATGTGAAAGAACCCTGAACTCTGTACTTTCTTGAGATGGATTAGAAGATTAGGTTTCTCATCTTCTTGGTTGACACCTTCCTGATCAATAAACTTTTCCTTACTCTAAACTCTGACATTTTGAATGTTGGCCTTTTGAGGCACTGGGTACACAGATTTTGTACCTATAACACATAATAGTCTGTCATCATTGAAAATCCTCTAATTTTTCTGTCTGCAATGGTTATTTAAACCACTTTTTAAATTTCTACTTCTAATATTACTATAGCCAAGGCTTCCCTGTCTTCATTTTTTGGTCAGCGATATGCCACCAAGGTCTTTTAAGATGATCCTTTAATTATGTCTTTTCTCAGTTTAGGAAGTCAGTGTCCTCCACCCAGAGACCTAGTCACTCAATCCCTAAGTCATACCACTGGCCTGTCCTGCCTCCTGCATCTCTTTCTGACAGATATTTTGGGACACATATTTTGTCTAAAAGTACTGTTCCCTTTGGTCAGCCTTAGTAAACAAGGCACATTTCCCAACATATTCACTGCTCCTTATTATTATTATTTTTTAATCCTCACAGAAGGATATGTCTATTGATATTAGAGAAAAAGGCAGGGAGAGAAGGAGGGAGAAACATTGATGTAAGAGAGACACACCGACTGGGCTGGGCGCATTCTCCTAAGCATAGCAAGTGGGAATTGAACCCTCAGCCTTTCAGTCTATGGACGACACTCCAACCAACTGAGCCACACTGGCCCAGGCATCGCTGCTGCTTATTATTAATTTCGTTAATTTCTGTAGATCTGTTTTTTCCATAGCTGCCTTCTTGTATACAATTTAAACTTCTCCAAAAGTTTAAAAGTGTATGCGTGTGTGTATCTATACTTTATTTAATTTGATTTCAAAGTGTATATGTATACTTCTTTATTTTAAAGTGAGTCTTTAAGACTTTACAGTGCCCTCTTGGTGTTCAGTTTCTATGTGTGCTTATCCTTTTTATGATCATGTACGCTTGAATCCCATCTCCTGTCTTGTGTCTCAAGGACTGACTTTGTCACGAAGTCACTGCAGCATGTTTTCCATTTCCTTCATTATTTTGAGTGACTGCAGACACTATAGACATTGACTTTTACAGCCTAAGACCTTTTTATTTTGGGGTGGAGACTAATGCACAGGTCCTTGCTTGGGCGTTTCGGCTGCAGCAGCGTAGAGCTTTGAGGAAGCAACCTGCAAGGTCTACAAAATTCCACAATGACCTTGTAAAGCAGTCAGAAGGCTCATTGTTTCTTTCATACACAGCATTTAGGTTAAGTTTCTGTAAAAGTTATTTTTTTAAATTTGCCTAGTAAAGATTATTCCCTGTTTTTCTGGCCACACACCAAGTATTATGAACTTCCTAGCCACTACTACAAATGTCAAATCTAAACCTCTACTTCTAGTTTTAAAATATTTTCCAGCTACTAATAGCATTCTTCCTGCCACCCATATTTAAACCACAAAATCATAAAGGACTAAAGAAGTTATCTAGTCTAATCAATTCTTTTTTGCACAAATCTGCACCCTTGTTCCTATTTCATCTCATAAATGCTTCTGAACAGTGTCTCTGTATTCCCAAATAATAGGCAGAATGGAAAGTCTTGCCCAATAATAATAGCAATTTGTTCTAATGACTTGAGAGATGATATTTCCATGGGCCTGAAAATTTCAAAATAAACTTGACAAGAGAATATAATGTTGGGAAATGCAATTAGTACATATAAAATTCTGTTACTACAAATTAAAATTAGTAGTCTGCTTTCTTTTATTTTACCAGGATCTTTTAGTGTTTATTATTCTAAATTAAAGGAAAAGCAACTAGAGTTTGAAAAGTTAAGGTTCTTCCTCAAAGTAATCTTGCTAAAATATACTATAGTTGTATAATGTATTTATCTGTGATTCAGGTGAGGTTTAGCTTAAACTTTCAGTTTACTTCTATTAAAGGAAATACCATTGATAGCTTGAGATCTCATCACTGCTAAAATAAATAGGAAAAAATATTTTGAAAGAGGATTATTCCTTTGAAAATAGTTTGTTGGCTTCTTAAATGAAAAAATATATTTTTCTTTCAGCTTAACAATAACTCACAACCTTCAGACCAACTAAAAGATGTTTTCCTTTCAGAGTTAGTTTTTACTTTCCATTATTCTGAATCCGGCTGCCCCTAGTATTTATGTTATTTTATCAGCTATAAGGTGATATTTTAAATATGCTAATGAATGATTAGCACTTTATGGTTTATTTCTCTAATGAGCTAAGCTAATCAAGAAGCTTATGTTGTATTAGATGAATTGGAGAGGTTGTAATCTCATTAGTGACTTTCCCTCTAATTATTGCAGAAAACAGAATTTATTTCTTCTTCTTAGGAAACAATTATACAGTTTTCAATTATTTAACATAAATAGCACAACAGATATGATATAGTTAATGTTTAAAATGTAAAAATGACATTTTACTCATTTAATTAAAAAAATCAAATCCAAGTTTCTCTGTACTTATAAAAATTGGTCTTATAAGTGTCATTAACAAATTGTTCCCTGCCAAATCCAATGGTTGTTTTTCCATTCTCATATTCTTTTGATATCGTTTTCCACATCCTACTTTGTGAAGCTTTTTTCAGCATTTTAATTGGTTTCAAAATTTTGTTACGAACCATGTAAACTCTGAAGAACATGAGCACTCACGTTCCCCCTCCCAGTTTAATAAATTAAATATTATCAATGGAATTCAAGTTCTCTATGTAGTCCTCCCTGCCTTGTAATTTTCTCCCTGACCAAACAGAAGTATAATATTATTCAAAATTTGATGTTGACCATTCTCACACATGTACATGTGTGCACTCCTGTGCGTGTATGGACAGTGTCATATGTCATACTTTATATGCTTTTAACCTTTGACATCATAATGTGGATGTTCTTCAGCACCTGGGTTTGTGGTTTTCACTTGACATCGTTTTATGAGATTTGTCGTCTTTTCTGTTTTTCTAAAGTTCTGTGACACTGTTTTTTATTTTCTCTCACTACGACTTCCTGTACTCACTTCCCTGCCCATTCCCCAGCTCACTTAGCTTCAAGCGCTTGTATTCTCCTGAGATCTAGGCCTGCTTGTTTAAAAACCTTCTGGACATCTGCAGTAGGATGACTGGAAGTACTTCATCCCTCAAAAGTGAGTTCATATCTTCTTCCTAGACCTACAGCTTCATCAGCTTTTCTTTATTTCAGTAAGGACCCACCATCAACTCTGTGGCTGTTGAATTCAGTCACTCAGAAACCCCTGGTGTTTACTCTTCACAACTACTTAAATCACTAAATCCTCTAGGGGCTAAATGTAAAAAATAAGCTACTGGAACAGGACACATAATAATACATATACATAATAAGTAAGACTTAATCCAGTGAAGTTTTGTCTTATTTTTTTTGTCATGCCGGTCTGAGGTAAGTGCCGAGGTCATTGGGCTGCTCTACTCCACACAGTACTTTGGAGAGTCAGACTATGAGAGGCAGCTCTTCCCATCTTCAATATAGGACTTCCAAGGCCTCCACTCCAGCCAGTGGGAGAGGGGACTGTGAAAGTCTGGGGTCAAAAATGGACTCTTAAGCAAAGCCTAAGTTGCTCAAATCACTTCTATTCACATTCTCTGGCTGCACGGGGTCCAAGAAACATGGTCTCTAAGTGGGCAGCCACCCTTTGGCCATAACTCTATACTGTGAAAGTACAGGAAGATGGATTTTGGTGGATGGTTCCAGTGTCTTTTCACATGTAGCATGATAAATGTCTTCCAGGGGCTTCTCTTTCTAACCTCATTTAAATGACATCACTGCCATCCAAGGTCTCAACATTGCCTGCTTAAGCTATTTCAGATAACCCTTCGTCTGGTCATGTTTGTTTCTCCCAATCCAGTCTCCATGCTAATGTCGAAATTATCTTTCTAAAATATTGGTGTTCTGTTATTACCCTTCAATAAAATTAAAAAATCTAATGCACAGCATAATGACTAGAGACAAAAATATTGTACTCCAATCATCAAACTTGCTAGGAGACTAAAGCTTAATTATCCCAACTAATAAAAAAAGGATAATTATATAGTATGATAGGGGTGCTGAATATTGCTGTAGTGGCAACCATATTATAATATATAAATGTCTACCAAATTAACACATTGTATACTTTAAATTTACACAATGTTATATGCCAAATATATTCAATAAAAATAAATCAATTAAGTCCAGTATCCCTCTGAGGTCTGTATAGTGCTTTAGAGATAAACTTTATGATGAGTGACAGATGTGGTGATCAGTCACAGCCTGGCCTTGGTTACTTCTCTGACCTTGTCTCCTAACACTGTTTCCACATGCTGTCTACTGTGAACACTTTTGCTAGCTCATTGTCACTTAAACACTTAATGTAATTTTATAGTTGTCTATCTTAATTTTTGAAATTTTCTATGACTTGTGCTCTTTATCCCTTTATTCTGTACAAGTCACCTCTTATCAGTGGCTTACCTAGATATCTTCTGTTGAAGCAGAGTTCATTGCTGCTTTACCTGTGTTGCCAAGTGTGTAAACCTTCACTACTCAGGATGTGGTCTGCAGACCAGCGACACTGGCATCAGTCGTAAACTGATTAGCAATGCAGAACATGGGGCCCAGCCTGACCTACTGAATCAGCACCAGCATTAATCAGCACCAGCACCAGAATCAGAACCAACTTCCATGGGATCTGATACTGCTGGTGCTCAGGCTTTAGAAATAGTATACACATACATAAGATTCTTGATGCATTGCTCTCGTAGAGTTTAAGTTTCTCAAGCAGAAACTACTTCTTGTTCTGCTACAGAGCATCTATTACACAGTGGCTCTTAGAAACTTTATACTGAGTAACCAAATTTATGTTTTATCTTGTTGTCCCTGAAGATAGACAGTCTTATAAGAAATTATGCTTGGCACTTGGGTGTTTTCAGCACTAACCATCCAAAGTATTTATCCCTAGAAAGATAGAAGCATTTTTGCCCTTTTTAGACTACATCCTTTTAAATTTGTGAGCATTACATATATGTGTCACATAAACTGGATAGAATAAATTATAGTTTATGTTCATAATTTTGTTATGAACCATTAGTTTGTATAGGAGCCATTAGCTAAAAGGATATTTTCATGAAAAAATGTTAGAGTAACATCTTGTGTGTAGTTTGTATAGTAGTGTTTTTAATGACAGAAATTGTCTCTAATTTTTAAATGTACTGTATAATTCTAACACAAGTTATTTCCCTAGTCAAAAGGCCTTACACTTTTATAAGTGACACTATGTAATGGAAATGAGGAAATGTTATGGTTTCAAGTCTAATAATAACTTTACCTGGGTTTAAAACATGTGTCTCCAATGTGAGAACCTACATAGCGTAGACTATTAATCTCAATACACACTTGCGGAGTGTTCACTGTGGGCTGTGCATGGAGCTGGGAGCTAGGGATGAATAATGCCTGACTTTCAGAAGGAGTAACCTAAACAGATCGTTTCAGTGCTGGGTGTTAATGCTAAGATAAGTCTTGTGAACATGTGCCATGCAAGCTCAGAGGGGCCACTTTTTTCATTCCAAGGTAACTTGGAATAGATGATATCTGAGCTGAGTACTGGAGGATTTGGTTGACTTTTGATAGGTGAAGTGGAGGAGGAGGGGAGAAAAGATACTTGATGGAGTGTGTCCAGGTGGAGCAAGTAGCACTGATAAAAGCACGTAGCCCTAACAGAATATGTAGTGGAGACAGAAGATCCAACAGCAGTTCAGGATAACTGGAATGTGAAGCAAAATTGGGCAGAACTGGGAGATGAGACTGGGCTGATAAGCAAGAGGTAGTCACCAAGGGCCAGGTGTTAAAGAAGCAAGCTTGCAGTTTATCATTGGTGGGGAGATAGTGAAGATTTAAAGTGGAGTGTTCAAATGAAAGGGATCAATTATCCAAACAGTTAATGGTTTATCCAAGAATGAATGTAGCTCACTTGGTTGAGCTTCTATAAAATACTTCTCTTAGTTCACTTCTTGCGTTGCTGCCTGAATCGATACATTTCACTAGGCAAAAATGTTCGCTTTTCTAGGAGTATTATAATTTATTAAAAATTAGAAAAATATTTTTAAAAAAATGTTAAAAAATGACTATTTGCTATTGTCAGTGCTTTTATGCTAAATTTTATATAAATGATAAATTGAAGCATGGGAAGTAGCATATGATGCAACAAACATGCAATTAAATTGAAACATTAATATCTTAAGATAAATATTTTAATAATTGCCCATTCCTATTTCTTTGACTAGTCCATAGTTAGGTATGTTTCCTAGCTGACGGACAGACATGAAATAGCCATAGTTGGACAGGCATGTGCCCGAAAGTCCTTTGCTATATATTAACTCAGAAAAATCATTGACAATTTGTTGATGATTTGCATTTGGGCACCTGAAGTCTTAAAAGTTAATTGAACATTTAGTGGTCATAACGTAAGTAATTCATAGGAGCAGAGGTACAAAGTTGGAACAGCAAGGAGAACATTGAAGAACTCAAGCTTTACTCAATTGTATTTTCTTCCCCCATATAAATTGTCATAAAATTTCCACTTTCCAGAAAGGATTTCTCAGACATCGCTAGAGAGTTTAGCTTATTTTCCCCGTGGATAAATCTGTATGTAATCATTTTAGCAGGTGAGAGAATTCAAGGAAATAGTGACCTGCCAGGAAATGAGTTTGCAAAGCTGTGAATTTTTTTCTTAAGTGGACGATTTCCCAAAATTCCCATTTCATTTTCATGTAAAAGGTACTTTTCCATCTCGTCACTTCTACATATGAACGAGTCTGCCCGCTAGGAGGCACTGTTTCCAAACTCTATCTCAGAATGCCCAGAAGACTTCTCCAACAAACCCTGCAGATACTTATCCATCTTTTCTGCTAAGTTAAAGGTTTCTTGCACACCATCTCTATTTGCAGTGGAAATGGATATTTGTTCATCTTTTCTGTTGTTGTTGTTGTTGTTAAAAAAGAAAAAAAAACACTTCCAAATGTTTCGATTGGTACTTAGTTTTTCCAGGTACTATTTTGTGGAGATATTTATTTGTTAGAAACAATCTATTTGTTATCAAATGTTCACTAAATTTAATACCTTTAAAATTGTGATTCTCTCCCCAGTATTTTTTCTCCCAGATAAAAATATATAGATTCCTAAGCATATCTCAGTTAACTTTGGAAGATACTAAGTTTCAATAGAATGAAACTACAAAAAAACTTAATGATGATCTGTGTTAGGCAGGGCTTTCAGATTCAAAAAATCACTTGAGACTGCAGGATTGGTATATGGTCTATGCATCCATACATATATACATATATGTACACATATAAAAATGACACTGACCAGACTACAGAGAACATTTTGTTTTTTTAAATAAATATTTTATTTATTTATTTATCTTTTAGAGAGAAGGGAGTGGAGTCAGAAAGAGAGGGAGAGAAACATCAATGTGAGAGAGAAATATTGATTGAGGACCTGAACCCACAGTCTAGGCATGTGTGCTCTGACTGGGAATTGAACTGATGACCTTCCACCTTGCAGAATGACACCTGACCAACTGAACGCTAGTCAGGGCCAGAGAACATTTTCTTAGTGACATATGAAAATCAGTCTCATCACTGCTGGTCACAGCAGTGATATTGCAGGCCCCTTGTAATAATAACACATATAAAATTAAATGAGTTATTAGTGATGTCAGAAAACATCACACTCGGTGTTTTAGAGATAATAATTAATGTAGCTATCACATTTTTAGACAGTTTCAAATTCTGTTATCTGAGATTATAACTGAACAATTACAATGTACTTTGAATTGAAATTGGTTGGTTCACCTAACTAGTATGATTTTTCAGATTTGTTGTAACAGAGTTAGAGACCTGGCTCCACCAAGTCATTTATTTCTTAAGTGCATTATTAGGGACCAGGCCCTGTTCTCCCAATTTTGTTCAGATAAGTGAATTCACAGACCACATCCTTTTATTTGTAGTGTATATATGTGTGGGGAGGGGCAGCAAGGGTACATACTAGGTTGCAATTAAGTGCCATGAAAAAGAGTAAAGTAGAAGTGAAAAGATGAAGGTAGCAGAAGCCAAGCTATTTTATTTCAGGGGGTCAAAGAAACTCTCTCTGAGAAGGTATCATTTGAGCAGAGTTGTGAAGGAAATAAGTAAACCATGTGTATAACTGAGGCAGAACATTCCAGATATGAGGGAAAGCAAGTGCTGACTTGAGGTGTATTCTAGAACACTGGGAGGGCCTGCCTGGGTCTTGAATGCAGAGTGGTGTAGAGGAAGTCTGAGAGATGTGGGAGGGCCTAGCAGGGTTTGCCTCCAAACAAGTTGGGAAGTCACAGGCGAGGTTTGTGCACAAGAGTGAACTGGTCTAATTTAACTTTTCAGAAGGTCACTCTAACTTCTGAGATGAATCTGGCTATATGGGGCTGGGATGAAATGAAAGTAGGAGGACTACTTTAAGTGGTTTTGCAATTGTTTAGGTAAGAAATGGTGGTTCTGCATAAACTTGAGAAAGTCCCTTTGTTGATGCTGTTTTCTCACGTTCACGTAGGGAAAACGAGGCCTGTGTATCAGGTTGTTTTGAGGGTTAGGTAATGGAACATGCCGGGTCCATTTGACCAAGGCTTTGTGGGGCTGAATCATCTTTAGAGTTTTATACACCCCCTCCCCAAATATATGTACTTTAATCCTATCAAAATCATCTTTGGTTATTGCAAAGGTCAGTCTACTTATGGTTCTTCCAGTCTCCTGTCTTCTCTAGTATGTTCCACCTTCATTTTTTTCAGCACAGTTCTGAGTATGTTTCTTTGCCCTGCACACCCCACCCCCAATTTGCAAATCTGTGATGCTTCCCGGTACCTATAGCTTAAAGGCAGAACTTAAAAGCCCTCAGTTTTCAGCTTAATTCACCCCCAGTGTAAGCAACACCAGACTGCTTGCTATTTTCTATAAATGCTCTGCCTTCTAGTTCTCTTAGGTTTTATTTGGGTTCTTCAGGTTGGAATGTCCCTTTACGTGTCTAAGGTATGAATCTGTGTACACACAGATATCTGAGGAATATAACTTTATTTGGTCATAGCTAAATTGAGCCCCATTCTGTTGGGTAGTAGAAACTTAATCTGTCAATTATGGACTCCTGTGGCCTTTTCCTCTGGCTGTATTTAGGTTTTTGGAGACTCTTGTGAGAGTAAGTCCTCTAGGGGAAGGAGGCAGGGCATCCTCAGTTCAGTCCTCTGTGGTCATCCACCGGCAACTTCATGCTGGCTGTGAGACAGGATAGCAAGGAGCTAGGAAAATTCCTTGGCAAATAGAATAGGGAAACTGAGACAGATAGCTGAACAAACTGGCCAAGCAATTTACAGGCAGATATAAAAGTTCACCTCCCTAGGGATAACATCTAGTCCTCAGTTGTATTTCAGCTCCAGGCCCAGAAAAGCAGCAAAACCTGGTGGGCCATACCAGGACCAGCTGCAATGACTAGCGACCCCCTTCCCTAGCACTGACCAATCAGTGGAGACCTCAACTCTGAAAGGGCACACCTGGAAAACTGAGGCATATTCTACTGAAGCCCTCCCCTGAGGCCACCCTTAATATTCCCTCCTGCAAGAGAGAGAGAAAAACACAAGACAGAGGACCCAGCCGTTGGCTCAAGCTCTCCCTCTGGGGAGCAGCCTGAGCCATTCCCTTCTCTCTCTTCTTCCTGCACATTTTCCCCCACAGGTGTACATCTTCTAAACTCTAAGGGACTCCAAGACTTGCAATCAGGGGAGCACTGGAGAGCAGCAGCTTGTTCCAGGCTAATCCCCTGAACCTGTTCCCAAGGCAGCCAGCCTAGGCCCTCCTGTTTCTTCTATGCTACGCCCTTCCTTGTTTTAATGTCTCTAGCTTTAATAAATGTACTGTCACAGCCACCTGGATTCATGTTGTGAAATCTTTGCTACATGAAGTCAAGAACCCACACACTGCCAGCCAACCTTAGGCAGACCCGCTGAGGGCCAGGCCCTTGTCAGGTAACAGCTGGTACCCTGAGATGTCTGCCATTCAGCTGCTCCAGAGTCGGGGACTAGGGTCTTCCTTTCTTCCTCCGAGTGAGAAGTTTTACTCACTACTCCTCAGGAGTGAGTAGCTCTGGGGCTTTTCGTCTCTCTGCAATATTCACTCCAAATTTCTGTGCCCCCGAGGGCCTGACTGGTAGCAGTGGGCTGAGGAGAGTAGCTGTAACCTATTTGAACAAGTTTTGCTCTCTTACAGGGAGGAAAGTTTTGCTCCTGAAATTTAGTGAAATTGATAGCCTATGTGTTTAACAGAAAATGATAGGTCTGAGAGAAAAGGGCATATGCTTTTTCTAACAGTTCTTTTGTTATTGTTTAGTTATTAATTCTATGGGTACAACAGAATCAATAATTAAGAAGATGTACTGAGCTTTTGCAGATAAATGGCTAAAGGTCGTTTGTCTTGATGCACTGTGTCTCCGAATGTGGAGTAAGGGCCAATTTTATCAGACTTAACCTGGAATTCTTGTGAAAAATGAAATTATTCTCGAATTTTAGAATTAAAATCTTCCATGATAGAGCTGAAAGTCTGCTACTATAATAAATTTCTGAGGTTGTTCCTGCTAGTCTTCCGTTGTAACAAATTTCCGAGTTATTCTTACGCACCCCGGATTTTGTGATTAAATGCTCTGTGTAGTGGAGAACTGCAGTGGTCCAGTGGTCATGTTCTGCAGTGTTCTTCCAAACAACTGTTTTGAGTTTGGGGGGGCCAGGATATTTTGGATTATGGACCCAGTTTAGTTAATTATCACCAGATTATTAAATTTTAAAGTGTTTCTTTCTCGCCTCAGTCATGTTCCTTCTCACATGCATGTGCATTCATTCTGTCTGTATCAAAACCCATAACTACATCTATGATTTTTAAATTTGTTAATATAAAATTTGGGGGATCTTTAATTTTTCAAAGTGACATCAATTTTATCTATAAAAATCTTTCCTTTTAAATACCCAGTATTATTTATTTGTATCTCTCTTCTTGATAAACCTTCCCGAGCATTTTTCTATTTCATTGATATTTTCAAAGAAAAAGGACTATGTTTTATTTACTATCTCTATTTTTTCTAGTAAATATTTTACACTTTTTTATTACTTATTTTTTCTACCTAATTTGTGCTTCTACCTTTACTTAGCTTTTAAATTAAATTCTTTTTATTTTTAGTTTTGTAAATACAATGAAGTCTATAAGTTTTCCTTGAAGTATCACTTGCAGGTGCTCTCCAATAAATGTTGGTACTTGTGTTATCATTTAGTTCTCAACAATAGTGATCTCTATTTTAATTTCTTTTTTAGGATATTATTTATTTACTTTTAGAGAGAGGGGAAGGGAGAGAGTAAGAGAGGTAGAGAAATATCAATTTGCGACCTCGCACAGGCCCCGGCCGGGGACCAGCCCATACCCCAGGCACCAGCCCTGACCAGGAATCAAAGGGGCCACCTTCGTTTTACAGGAGGACACCCGTCTCACTGAGCCACGCCAGTCATGGCTTCATTTTAGTTTCTTGAATTAATTTAGGAGTCCATTTTAAAAAATCTGTCAATGTTTTACTTTTCACTACTTTTTTATTGTTGACTGGAAATTAGCAACATTGGGTTAAACATCTTTCATCATTTTTAGCCTTGGATTTCTGTGCTGCATTCTGGGTGAGCTCCTCGGCATTCACTGCTTCCTCTCCAACACCGATGCTGTCTGAGAGTTTCCCGTGCAGGTGGAAGGGTCCTGTCTTCTCACCTCACCTCGCCTCACCTCTCCATGCTGCTCAGCAATAACATAGTTAGTTCCCAAGCATACAACTTAGTATTTTTGTTTTCCTTTGGCCTTTAAAATGCCAGTGTTGACATTTTTATTCCCATACATAGCTCCTAGTATTTTTGCAGACTAGCAGAACAGCGAAGGAACTGCAGTTATTTCAGGGAAGTAATGTAGGGTAGCCACAGCATTTGTCACTCTGGTTCTGTCTTATCCAAAATGAGTTGCTTTTATTTTATGACATACCAGAGCATTCTCAGCATTCAACCCATTCCACAGAGAAAAATACATTATTTGTGTCATATGCTAGTTTTTTCTGAGAGTCCAAGCTAATTCAAAAGGTGAGGCGTGGTTGGCCTTTACTCTGAATATGAGTCATCCATGATTTTGATGATGTTACCCTCATTCCAAGTTTTTCCTTATTGGCGAAGGGACGATACATAGGTGAGTTGGCTGAGTTTCAGTCTAAGGCTCTGTTAATTGTAAACGTAACCACTGGGACAGACAGACTGGAATATTGCATACACTGCCATATCTGTGGCCACAGTGAATTTGCTTCTGAGACAAAGTTCCTGAAGAAGATGGGAGGGGAGCCATGCCCTGAGCTAGGAGGCAGGCTTTAGGATGTGGTCAGTGGAGGTCAGACTCAGCTTCTGAAGTGGAGTCACAGACTCATCTCAAAGGCTTTCAGGGCCAGTCACGCCATAATTGAATGAAGACATGTGTACGGCAATGGGAGGGGGCGGTGAGGGGGCGACAGTGGGGACAGAACAGTACATGCCCTGCCTAAGGGCATTCACACTCACATTATTAACAACACTGTACTGGCCAAACAAAACGGAAGCACAGGCAGAGGTTCACTTCCCAGTGTGCAAGGCCTGCTGTTTGGCCCAGTTCAGCTCTCAGGACGGTTTAGTTTGGTAGATCCCATTGGGTTTGTCCAGTGTGTGTTAGCACCCAAGGGGATTCTAAAACTGCCTGAAAGAGTCGACCAACCTGTCACATTGCCCTCACGTTTTCTGTGTTCCTCTTCTTCCACAACACACTCACACGTGCATGCACACACACTGCCTTGCGTGGGCCTAGAAATGTGCAAGCCTGAGGCCAAAACTTTGCTCAGAACAAGTTGGTGTTTCGTCCTCAATCATAGAAGGGACACTAGGGGTAATGTGGGGTGGCAGCTGTTTGGTGTAACTAAATAATGTTGATTTTTATCTCATCAGAATATAACATTTCTATCCTTTAAATTGCCTTTATTTCTTTTGAATTTTGGTAATGACATACTTACTCTGCAAACAAAAATTGTTTGGGGATAGTTTTTCTTCCTGCAGGTATTGTTACAGAAGGGACATATTCAGTGCTCAAAATGATTCTAAAACCAGTGCATTGCTGAATATAATGCGGTCGCACCAGTGAGTGGCATTTTTTATTTTTCTCTTTGTTGGATGACTCTGAATTATTCTGTGTACTCTTTCTGACTGTCCAGTGCAAAAACAAAAAGTTAGGGTGTTTGAATGAACTTTCCTTGGAGTCTATTCAAATTGTTTATACAAATATTTCTACAGGACTTCATAAAGTGCAAACAGAACAGTTATACAGAAGACTTATGAATTAGCCAAGGGATAAGAGCTAGGAAACTGTCAGAACCAGGAGAATAGGCAAAATACAAATATGATAATAAATAGTAAGCACGCAGTTATATTTGCCCTAGATTAACATTATCTTCTCAGATAATTAGGTCACTGATTGGTTAGTGAATGATATGCCATAATGTCTTTCAGTTTGTGGATTAATTACACAAGCTGTAAGGAAGCAAAAAGCCACGCTCTGTTCTAACTCAAACAAAAGCCTGGGAAGAGAGGAAGGATGCTGCAAAGGCTGGAGCCAGCCAGTTTGAACCGGCACCAGTTAGTAATGGCAGGGAGAGAAGAGGAGGCACCAGCGAGGAGGAGAAGCACTCAGACGGGGAGTTAATTCAGCCAGTGCCTCATTGCAAAGGTTCACTGTAAAGGCCATCGAGAGGCTCTCATTTGAATGCTTGGTTATGGGCATAATGTTCTCAGAAACTTCTTATTCTTCTGTGAAAAAAAAAAAAAACCCACAGAAATAGCTCTTTGTGCTACAGCAGAGCTCTCTGTGGTTTCCCCCTGGGATTTGCCTTTTCCCCCTTGCCTTTAGAGTAGAATATGAATACTGATAACATAGAATCCTTAGTTTTGAACATTTCCTAAGAAAAAAGTAAATGCAAAATATAAACAAAACCTGCTCATGGGGAATTCTTAATAGGCCAATGCCAAATAAAAGCACTTCTTTTAAATACTGTAAGCACATATTATCAAGGGCAAATAAAACTTTACTTCAAAATGATTTCTACTTGCAATATTGTAGAATTTGCATTAGGGATGTCCATTTGCTCTAACTCAACAGAAACAGGAAATCACTTATAAGCCTCAGTGAGGATTAAAGTCACAAAAGATTCTCTTAAGGAAATGAAATTGATTGATATTAAATGGTCAGCCTTGTGAAAATTTATAATACAAATATCCATTTCTAAAAATGACAATGACCTTCAGGAATGAGTTGATTTGATTAGGCAAGGGGGTGGGTATGGGATTTCTGGTATGTTTCAAGCTCATCATTCAGATCAGTTCTGTTTCATTAATTTGGGGTTTTACTACTACCAGGCAGCAATCCAAAGCCATTTAAAACTTGCTAGATGATTTTTATTCTAGGAATCACGGCCAACCCCGTCTCCCACTGATAATATAGGGATTGGAGACAGATCTGGAAGAACTCTCTAACCCACATTCTCAGCTGTATGGATATCCTTAGGAATTTAAAGATTTGACTTCTGGGGAGATTGTCATGCAGAACAGGGGTAGTCTAAATTCAGGTGCATAAGAAATAAGCTAACTTAATATTGCATCTTAACATTTCATTTAGCAGAAACCATCCAGAATTTTTGTTTGTTTGTTTTTCAATTACGATTGATGTACAGTATTAATTAGTTTCAGGTGTACACACAGGGACCAGACATCCACATAATTTATGAAGTGATCACTGTGGCAAATCCAGCACCCATCTGACACCATCCATAGCTTATTACAATATTACTGACTGTATTCCTCATGCTGTACTCCACATCCCCATGACTATTTTTTAACTACCTATTTGTACTTCTTAATCCCTTCTCTTTTTTCACCCACCTCCCTAACCCCACTCTACTCTGACAACCATCAAAATGTTCTCTGTGTCTATATGAGTTTGTTTCTGTCTTGTTTATTTTGTTCTTAGATTACACATATGAATGAAATCATATGGTATTTGTCTTTCTCTGTCTGACCTACTTCACTTAGCATAATACCTTCTAGGACCTTCCATGTTGTTGCAAATAGCAAGATTTCATTTTTTTTATGGCTGAGTAATACTACATGTGTTTATATAGCACTTCTTTATCTTTTCATTTATTGGTGAACATTCATGTTGCTTCCATATCTTGGCTATTGTAAATAATGCTGCAGTGAACATATGAATGCATATGTCTTTTCACATTAGTATTTTGGGTTTCTTTGGTTAAATTCCCAGAAGTGGAATGGCTGGGTCCCTCTTTGTCTCTTGTTATAGCCATTGTTTTTTAATCTATTTTGTCTGGTATAAGTATTGCTACCCTAGTTTTTTTGTTTATTTCCATTTTTGTAAAACATCTCTTCCCATTTGTTTACTTTCAGTCTGCATATGTCTTTTGATCTGAAGTGAGTCTCTTGTAGGCAGCATATGTAAGTGTCCTGTTTTCTAATACATTCAACAACTCCAGTCTTTTGATTGGATTATTTAATCCATTTACATTCAAAGTAATTGTTGACATGTATTGATTGCCATTTTATTATTCGTATTTTTATCTTTTTTTCTTCTTCTTGAAGACCTTTGCATTTCTTGTAATACTGGTTTGGTGGTAATGAACTCATTTAGTTTTTTCTTGTCTGCGAATCTCTTTGCTGGGTAGAGTAATCTTGATTGTAGATCCTTGATTTTCATCACTTTGAATATTTCCTGCCAAACCCTTTTGGCCTGCTAAGTTTCTGCTGAGAAAGCAGCTGACAGCCTTATGGGTGTTCCCTCTTAGGTAATTTAACTGCTTTTCTCTTACTGCTTTTAAGATTCTCTCTTTGTATTTAATCTTTGGCATTTTAATTATTATGTGTCTTGGTGAGGAAATCTTTGGGTTCATCTTGTTTGGGACTCTGTGCTTCCTGGGCTTGTATGTCTATTTTCTTTGCCAGATCCTGGAAGTTTTCTGTTACTATTTCTTCAAATAGGCTTTTAATTCCTTGCTCTCTTGTCCTTTTGGTACTGCTATAATGTGAATGTTGTTACACTTGATGTTGTCCCAGAGGCTTCTCAAACTGTCTTCATTTTTTTTTATTCTTTTTTTCTTTTTACCATCCTACTGGGTATTTTCTGCTACCTTATCCTTTAAGTCACTAATTTGATCCTCTGCTTCTTCCAATCCAGTGTTGATTCCTTCTAGCGAATTATTTATTTCAGTTATTGTATTCTTCATTTCTGATTGGTTCTCTTTATGTTTTCTATCTCCATTTTTGTTTCTTATCTCTTTGTTGAAGTTTTCGCTGCGATGACTGAGCATGCCAATAACCAGTGTTTTGAATTTTGCACCTGGTAGATTGCTTGTCTCCATTTTGTTTAGTTCTTTATCTGGAGTGTTATTCTGTTCTTTCATTGCAGACTTGTTTCTTTGTTTCCTCATTTTGTCAGCTTCCCCATATTTGTTTCTACATATTAGATAGAGCTGCTACTCCTCCCAATCTTGGTAGAATGGCCTTATATAGTAGGCATTCTTTGGGGCCCAGTGGTGCATTCTCCCTGGTGACCTGAACTGGGTGCTCTAGGTGTATCCCTGTTATGGGGTATGTGTGCCCTGTTGTAGTTGAGCCTTGATTGCTGTTGACATGTCAGTGGGAGGGATTGCCCCTCAGAGTGATTGGTTGTGAGGACTTGCTATAACTACAGTGTAGGAGCTATTGTATAGGTCTGACTCTGTGGAGCAAGATTCACTTTAGCAGGACTCTGTTGCCTACTGAGTCCGCCCTTTGGGTGTGTTATTTGTGGAGGTGGTTGGGTGGTGCTGTAGTGTGGTCTGAAGCTGGCCATTGGGTGTGTTTGTTCTGGGACCTATTGGGAGGGGCTCTGAAATAGGACAAGGTTATCTGTTGCCTGTGCCCTGCCCAGGGGCACTTGGTATAAGCTACAAAGTGATCTGCAGTTGTTTGCCACTTGTGCTGGGCTTAGAGGTGCCTCAGAGAGGCTAAGCTGCAATCTGAGATCGGCTGCCACTAATGCAGGGCTTGGGGCTGCTTAGCAAGAGGTATGCACATGCCAAGGCCCAGTGCTGCTTTTCTGGGGTTTGTGAACCTTTGAGAGATTTTACAAATGTCTTCCACATGAGCCAAGATAGACCATTTGTGTGGAAAAGCCACTAAAGGTGCATGGGTGGGCCCAAAAGTTGAGTAGTGGTCTCAAGGAATCACCAGAGTAGGGGAAATGGTGTTAGCTATGTTGATGGAGACTCAGATGTGGCATCCACCTACTGGTGCAGGCTGGGGGCAGGGGGCGGGCTCCACAAAGGGACTATGGCTTCTGCCAGCACTTTGTGCCTGGGAGAAAGCTGCCCCTTCTGCCCTTGCTGTACGTCCTGGTTGCTTTTCAAGCTGCTGTTCCAGTATCGGAGCTCAGAGCAAGTGAGTCTGAGTAAGTCTGTGCACAGACCCTTTAAGGAGACTGCCTGGAACTCAGCATCCATCTTACTTAGCCACAACCCGCCCTGTTTCAACAGCCAGAAGTTATGGGGGCTTCTCTTCCTGATACTGGAACTCTGACTGGGTTGCCCAGTGTGGTGCTGGGACCCCTGACTTCTCAGGGGGAACCTCCACAGCTGAGATATCCCTCCCAATTTCTAACAGCCACAGTGGGTGCGGGACCAGCCCTTTCTGTATCTCCGCCCCTCCTACTAGTTTCAACATGACTTCTTCTGTGTATCTTTAGTTCTGTTCAACTAGATTTCGGGAGGTTCTCAGTGATAGTTGTTCTGCAATTTATCTGAAATTTTGATGTGGTTGTGGGGTGAGTTGAGCACCATGTATACCATTACTTCCATCTTTCAAGCTATTCTAGGATTAACTCATAATGATTTTGGAAAGCAAAATTTGATGATACAATTGATTTTAAATTTTCCATAGTAATTGTGATCACAGAAATCCTAGGTAATCTAATGTAATAATCTTATTTTTAAGTGTTGTCTTCAATCTCCTCACAAAGGCTTATATTAGAGCAATTCATAAGAAAAACTTAACCTGGTAGATACCCACCTAGTGAGGAATTGTCTAGAAATGAGATGGTGAAGCAAAATCCTAGTTAATATGATCCCAAAGTGAATAATGACAATTATTAACCAGGTAACCTTTCTTTGCTTATGACTCATTGACACCATTCACTCATTAAACACTTTGTAGGTATATGTGCTAAGATGATAGCAAAGAAGGTTATAATGGTCCTATAATATTTGACTAAGACTGTAGACTTAACAATTAACTCAGAATGCCAGCCTGCATTCAATTAAGAAAACTCTAAGTAGTGGACATGATAAGGAGTTAGTTTGGGAAAATAGTGGGTCACATGTATTTGGGTTGTCTTATGGAGAGAGGGTACAGTTGACTGAAGAGAGAAGGTAAATGAATGTGAAATACAGAAGAATGAGGAGTTCTCAGAGTTAACAGTAGGTTCTGAATTGGAGACTAGTGAAGTTTCAGTGTAGAGATAAAGTGGGGTCAGACTGAAGACTGTAACGTTAGACCTTACAGATCAAGGCTCCCGAAGCAGATGCCGCAAGGGACCAAACAATTTAAGTGAGGTTTGAGGGATTTGCAGGAGCACTGGCAAATGCATGCCCTTTTAAAGTGGAAGCTATATCCAACTCTGACTAATCATCCCCTGTGACAAGGACTTCCTTTCAAGAAAAATTGAATATTTGAACTGTTGTGTAAAATATCTGGATTTTTAAAATACTGAGCAGATCAATCAAAGCCTGTCTGGAGGCTATTTTCAGCCTATGATACTATATCCAGATTTTGTGTAGGAAAGGTGAGCCTTGCAGCTTTTTCCTCAGGCGAGAGATATGATGAATATTTTAGGAAGATTGTCACAATGGTTCCCTGTAGGGGATTTTGAATAGGAAGGAGCTACAGGATCCAGGAAGGCTTTTCTACCCTCTCTCCAAGTAGAAGCTATAAATACCAAGACTTGGAGACTGATTAAGCTGGTCTTCACACATGTCTTTAGGGTGCTTTGGGTAGAGGGGAAGATCCAGAGTAGCTCTTCAACACTTTCCTCCTCCTGTCTCTCATACAAGTGTCCTTTGTTAGCAATATCTGCAATGCTTGCCTCTAGCCATGCTTCACTTACCAAGAAAATTGAACTGTGAGGGGTGGGTCAGCAGGTTGATCGCAGGTTGCTTGTTTTGAGGATCTTCGGAGCTTTGGGGCATTGTATAAAAGCTTTAACCCCTGGTCTTTGAATCAGAAGACTTGGAACAAAGTGCCAATTCTGTTACTTCCTGGCCTTATGACCTTGGACATAACATACAGCTTCTTGGATCTGACAAACTCTTCCCTTTTCTGGGACTGTGGCACATCCTGTGTTTCTGTGGCTTATAAAACCTCTCTTCTCACATTTACCTGATTGTCATTTCCTTGTTATTAATATAGTTAAAATATCACTTTTTCAGAGACCTCCCATGACCTTCCCATTTAAAGTAGAGCCTGTATTCACTTCCCAGGGCTGCTGTAATAAAGTACTACAAACTAAACAGCTTAAAAATTTAGAAATTGCCCTGGCTGGTGTGGCTCCATGGATTAAGTGTTGACCTGTGAACCAAAAGGTCACCTGTTTGACTCCCAGTCACAGCACATGCCTGCGTTGTGGGCCAGGTCCCTGATTGGGGGCATGCAAGAGGCAAAGGAAAGGCGTGGGAGGGGCAAACAATCCAGGTATCTCTTGCACATCGATGTTTCTTTCACTCTCTTCTCCTTCCCTTCCCTTATCTCTAAAAATAAGTAAAATCTTTTTAAAAATTTTGGAAATGTGTTCTTTCAGAGTTCTGGAGGATAGATATCTAAAATAAAATGTCGGCAGAGCCATGTTCCCACTAAAGGCTCTAGGGAAGAAGCCTTCCCTGTCGGTTGTAGTTTTTGGTGGTTGCCAGCAATCCGTGGTATTCCTTGACTTGCTGATGCACTACTCCAACCTCTGCCTCTTCCACCATCACATGGCCTTCTTCCCTGTGTGCATGTCTATGTCTCTTCACATGGCCTTCTTCTAAGGATACCAGTCATTCAATTTAGGGCCCATCCTACACCAGTATGACCTCATCTAAACCAATGGTATATACAAAAGCCCTATTTCCAAATAAAGTTAATGTCTGAGATTCCAGGTGGACATGAATTCTAGGATGACAGTATTCACACTGTGCAAGCACCTTGTTGAATTCTTTCCTGCATTTTACTGACTATATTTGTAGTTATATATTGATTTGTAGGCTTATCTTCCTGACATGAAAATTGTATAAGGGCAAGCTTCAAGTCTGCTTTATTTATTTCTATATACTCAATACCTGAGTAATTTTTTGATATCTAGGAGCTAGGCCAAAATTATATACTCAGTGAATTAAATAGTACTTTTTTCCTCTGGACTAATTTTCTTCATTGGTAAAATGATGGGATTGGAATTGCTCATTATTAAGACATTAATATGTGATTCTGTCCTTTCTCTAGGTGCTCAGTGACAAGTCAGTCTTTGAATCAGGGCAGCAGTCACTTACATGCACATGATTTTTAAAAAATCATGATTATACTGTGTCTTTCATTTAGGTTTTACCTGAAGGAAAAGGGAAAATGAATAAACACATAACACTAAAATGACACTGATATTAAAGCGAGAATTATAAAAGAGACAGCCCAATTGAATGTTCTGACTGTGCTTTAAGTGTGGTAAACATTCATTCTGGGTTATATAAGAAATAACACTAGATAACATGAAAACTGTACCCAAAATCTAAATGTACTTCATGCATTTTTATATTTACATTCAAAGTGATCAATTACAAAAAGACCTTTTCCCTTCAAACAAACAATTTTATTTCATAGGAGTATAACTCACTTCTTTTTAATTTATGAAGGTGCAGGACAGTTATTTCTCCTGGAAGATACTTTATCAGTTTGAATTCTTTAACTGGGAAACTATTGGGAATCTGCCATCAATTTTGACATCTTTAACACTAAGATGTTCCTGAAGCATACTCTTTGGGGCTTTCAAATGCTCTCAGGAAAAAAATCCATCTAGTTCTGGTACTAAGAAAATGGGCAGTCCTTTTGATTAAAACACAATTTTGTTTACATTAAACAATAGAATGTTTGTTTAGTTTTTAAAATGCAATTCCAAAGTTTCTAACACTTATAATTAGAAAGGAATGATGACTCTGATAAAAATGGTAACCAAATGACTATATTAATATTTTTAGTCTGTTGGTATTGCTAAGTTTAAAAGCTTATTCATAAGCATTTCTGTCTTGCTAGAAATAGTTTGTTTATGGTAATAATTAAAAATCAGATGTCTTTAGTTCAATTCAATGCATATGTTTTAATCTAGGTCCTGTTTAAATGCCAAGCATAGCAAGCAAAACAATACAAGATGCTTCCTAGCCAATGAACTGAATTTCTTCCTATTCCAAAGAGATTTTCTACTTGCTTTTTTCCTTCAGTATTCTAAATTGATCAATCCAGTAGGAGGAGAAAATTAAGCCCCCAATGACTGGGAAGCTGGCAGGGCTGGAGCCAGATGCCAGCCACTCCCATTTATTTCTAACAGGAGGACTTTAGATGAGAAGTTGGTGATACTTAAATGCCTTCATTCTGTGGATACTTCTTGAGCACCTTCTCTGATTCAGACACTGTGCTAGATACTAAGATTACAATAAACAAATCTATTTTCAGATTGTAGAAAAGGCCAAGAAAGAAATAAGTAGAATGGTAAATAAAAAAAAATAATATTAGTACACTGCTCAGGGATATACTCCCAGAAGAGATGATATTTGAACTGAGACATATAAGAGGACAAGAGCTAACCCCAAGAAGAAAATTCCAGAAAAAGGAAATGAAATATACAAATGACCAAAAATGGGAAAGAGCTTGTTTTGTTTAAGAAATTGAAAAGAATAATAGACAGAGTGGTACAGACAATGAGTTTGCAGAATGGATAGAGCAAAGATCATATAGGGCATTGAGGACCATGGTGACGATTTTATTTTGTTATGAATTGCTGCCTCACGTAAAGAAGTAGAGCTTTGGTAGGAAAGAAGATAATGAAAGAGATTACTTTTGTAGCATCTGTGTGGTTGTATTTATTGAGTAGATTATTAAAAATGTTGACATGATTGTCAGGAGAGAAACTGGAGCTGAAATACAGATTTAGGAGGCACTAGAGTTTTGGTGGATGACATGGGAATATAAAAGACATATGGAAGGAGGCTTAGAACTTCAATATTTAATAGAGGTAGGAGGAAGAGAAGGCAGGTTCTAAATCAGTGGAGAAAGCCACAAGTACAGCTAGTCTGCCAACATGTTTTTGTCCATTTTTATTAAAGGTATGTTCATCCCCCAGGCAAGGATGAATATGTTTCAGGGTCAATGAGAGCTGACATGTCCCATCATCCTGTATCACCAGTCATCAATGTTATTTTATAGCACAATAAAATTAATATGTAGTTTAAGTAAGTATGATGATATTAAGTAACGTAAAATTCACATAGTTTTTTACAGCTGAGAATGACACAAATACAAAAGAAGTCTTTGTCAAGGATATAGCCCCAGACGTCCCAGGAGGAATCACACACCCATATTCTTCTCCCATAGTGGTATTCAAGTAGAAAAGTTTGAGATATACTAAGGGTGTTATAACTTATTCTAGATAGCTACCCCACAAGGTAAATATAACTAGCTTGATTTTTAAAGATACAGATACTGAGGTTCAGAAAGTTAACTAATTTTCCTGGCATCACTATTAATTACTGCTGATATTAGAATTCAAATCCAGGATTCTTTGATTCCAAAGATCAAAATCTTTATGTAAGAAAGCCAGAAGCAAGTCAACGTGAAAAAGGAAAACATGTCCAATGGCATGAAATATAGAAGAAATCAAGTTGGATGAGGACTGAAATACTTTTCTTAGCATTTGACCTTCGGTGACTGTGGAACCTAGACTAAAGAAGATTGAAAAATGAGTGTCCGGCAGAATGATGTGTAACTGTTCACCAACCAGAATGACTAAAGTTAAGAAAAAAAAACCCAAATACTCAGTGTTGCCAGTGGGCATTTCTGCTAAATATATAAACACATATTTATCCTATAACCCATCAGTGTCATTCTTAAGTGTATACCTAACATAAATTTTCCATAGAATACTAGTCTATGCAATATTTATTGAAACTCTAGTCATAGTATCCCCAAATTGTAAATAACTCAAATGCCCATTGGAAGTAGAATGGGTGCATTTTAGTATATTCACTCAATGAATACACAGTTTTAAAAGTAGTGTAATGCTATGACGTATAACAATATGGATGAATCTCACAGACACCTGGTGAGGGCAATAAACCAGTCATGAAATACTATATGCTATATGGTTCCATTTATATGAAGTTCAAGAATAAGCAAAACTAACTGGTACTGAAATAGGTATATATGGTGGTTACTCAGACTGCAGAATATTGATTGGCAAAGGTAACAAGTGAACTTATAAGATATTGAAAATGTTTTTATCTTGGTGGTGTTTTATATAGATATAAAATTTTGTCTAACTGAAGGTTCATGGACCCTACTATTTATCTATGGTAGACTTCAATTTTAAAACTTTAAGTGAATGTTTTTCTTATGGGTGTTGTAGTGTGGTAGATGGGGAACAAGAAGATAGTAAATAAAGAGAGTATATGTTTTAAATAAAAAAAGAAGGAATCAGGCCAGTAGGTCCAACAAGTGGTAATTTCCAGAATTGAAGAATATGATCCATAAAATTCCTTCAAATGTTTAGCAAACAGTACAAAACAAGGCCCATTATCATGATGACATTTTAGAACACTATGAACAAAATGAAGGTCTCTGAGTTCCCGGAGGACTTCTCCCCCCACAAAAATGTCACATGTCAGGAATCAGATGGTGTCAGATTTTAAGAGCAACACTAAACGACAAAAAATAAATAACCTCAGAACTCTCACTATAAAATGTTTCGATTCCACAATTATTTTCCCAGCTAACCTAGCATTCAGTCAACAGAAAAAGTAAGTTTTCAGTCATACCAGACCGCAGCAGATGATGTCTGTGAACTCAGTCTCACATTACTAGAGATGCAGTTCACTAAAAGAAGGGGTAGGGAAATGTGGAATCCAGGAAACATATGGATATGGACAGCATAGGAGAGACACACACACTCAGAATCATTAAGATGATGGCAAAGGGAAGTCCCAAGATGATAGCTATACAGCCAGCTTTAGAGAACAGCTGGTCTGTAATAAACCACTTAAGACATTCTGATCTTAAAAGCCATGCACATCTATTCTTTTTAATGAATATAAAATTAAATTTAAAATGAATGGGACATTAGTAAGAAGTATGAAAGAGCATAGCTGGTGGAGCTAGTAAATGGGAAAGCAGAGTCCCAGTACAGGTGACCAGAAGAGTACTTTGTTCATGAGCACAGGTGAAGAAAAGAGAGGGGGCACGGGTTTTCTTGTCACAGGGTAACTCTAGAGGCTCTCTGCATAACAGGCTGGATTTAGTTTAGAGTCTGACTCATGTATTCCGAGATGCTTTTGTAGTTTCATAGTACTGTGGTCAGAGAAGGTGCTCGATATGATTTCAATCTTCTTAAATTTCTTGAGACTTGTTTTGTGTCTTAACATGTTGTCTCTCCTAGAGAATGTTCCATGTGCACTTGGAAATAATGTATATTCTGCTGCTTTGGGATGAAATACTCTGAAGATATCAATTAAATCCATTTGATCTAGTCGTGTCATTTAAGGGCACTGTCTTGTTGCTGATTTTCTGTCTGGAAGATCTATCCATTGAAGTCAGTGAGGTTGTAAAATTCCCTACTACGATTGCATTTTTGTCAGTTCCTCCCTTTATGTCCATCAAGATTTGCTTTATGTTTATGTACTCCTATGTTGGGTGCATAAATGTTTACTATGATTATATCCTCTTGTTAGATTGTTCCCTTTATCATTATGTAGTGTTCTTCTTCGCCTCTTACTATAGCCTTAGTTTTGAAGTCTGTTTTGTCAGATATAAGTATTGTTACCCCAGCTTTTTCCCTTTCAATTTGTTAAAATATCTTTTTCTATCCCTTTCCTTTAAGTCTGTGTGTATCTTTCAGAGCTGGCTCTCTTGAAAACAGATTATATATGGGTCTTGTTTTCTTATCCATTCAGCTACCCTATGTCTTCTGGTTGGAGCATTTGAGCCATCCACATTTAAAGTTATTATCAATAGATATATATTTATTGCCATTATATTTTTAACTGTGTTCTTCAGTTTTTTCTTCATTCTCTTCTCCTTTTTCTTTCTTCCTTCCTCCTTCCTCCTTCCTTCTTCCTTCTCTCTTTTTCCTTCTCCTTCTTTTTCTGGCAAATCCTTTAACCCTTGTTGTCATACTGATTTGGTGGTAAACTCCTTTAGCTTTTCTTGTCTGGGAAGCAAACTTATTTCTCCTTCAATTTTAAATGATAGCCTTGCTGGCTAAGTAGCCTTGATTACAGGCCCTTGCTTTTCATCACTTTGAATATGTCATGCCTATCCCTTCTGGCCTGAAATGTTTCTGTTGAGAAATCAAATGACAGTATTATGGGAACTACCTTGTAGATAACTAACTGCTTTTCTCTTCCAGCTTTTAAGATTCTCTCCTTGTCTTTAAACTTTGCCATTTTAACTATGATGTGTCTTGGTGTGGGCTCTTTGTGTCTGTCTTGTTTGGGACTCTCTGTGCTTTGTGGACTTATATGTCTTTTTCCTACACTAGGTTAGGGAAGTTTCCTTTCATTATTTCTTTGAATAGGTTCTTGATCACGTGCTCTCTCTCTTCTCCTCCTGGAACCCCTATCATGTGAATGTTGTTATGCTTTATGTTTCCCAAAGGTCCTTTAAACTATCCTCATCTTTTAAAAATCTTTTTTCTTTTGCTGCTCTACTTGGGTGGTTTTTCTTACCTTGCCCTACAAATCGCTGAATCAGTCACTGAATCACTTTATCTAACCTATTCTTCAGCAAGATGGAAAAAAAAAAGATTAAAGGTCTTCAGTAATTGGATAGATGGTGGAGCCCATTTACTGGGGCACAGAACATTGGGGTACTAGGAGTACGTTCACTAGAGTGGACCAAAACTTCAGTGTGGAGCCTTTTAGGGAGCAATTATGCCTAAGTATACATCTCTGATTATTTCACATAATCATAAATATTGTTTCTCTGTTTTCTATATCTCTCTTCCTATGGATGCTATGGCTGATGGAATAAAAATTAATGATGACTATTTCATTTTACTACCAACAACAGAAATAACCTTCACCTTCTTTTATGTCTTTTATTCACTTTGCAGGACAAACAATAATCACCTTTTAAAGTTTGTGCTTAAAACAGAAAAACAATGGAAGAGAAGGAAGCTAGTGTGTGACCCAGCCTTGATATAGCATCAGCTTATCTTTGCTTTGAGATAGTCCATGGTTCCCCAGTAGGAAACATTTTTTTTTTTTTGCTGCTTAATGTCTCCCCCAGAGCCCACCTCTGTGCTATATATTTTCTGCCTATTAAGTGAGGACTAGTTGAATTGGGTTGTAGAGAAGTGAAGAGATTAAATGAGGGACAAAGCAGAATTACGAATTATTCTTACAGTGACACGAAGTTTTGAAGACACTTGTTCCTCTTGCTGTATTGGGGAAAGAATGAATAAAATTTCTTTAATTACTGTGGGGTCCTTGAGAATAGACAGTGTGATTTTAAACATTTCCTTGAAATCTTGTTTGTTTACTGTGTAATCATTATTTATCTCAAATAGAGCATAGCAATTAACATTTTATTTTTCTCACTATTTACTCGTAATAATTAACATTTCAGTTAACTTAATATAACCTCTGTATTATTAGAAGCTAGGACTGTGTATAATGAATGAATTATTAATATTTTTTAAAATAACTTTTAATGTCACAAAGAATCCATTGAGTAGGTCTCTAATTCAAATTTAATTTTTTTAAAGATATTATTTATTTATCTTTAGAGGGGAAGGGAAGGAGAGAGGGAGAGAAACACCAATGTATGGTTGCCTCTCGTGCGTCCCCTGCTGGGACCTGGCCTGCAACCCAGGCGTGTGCCCTAACTGGGAATCAAATTTAATTTTTAAATTACAGATTTGTAACCATTTCCAAATGAGTTTGTATCCTACATGCAATACATTCAACAAATATTTAAATTAAATAACAAATACTTATTAATTTATTTACAAGTGATAAGTGATAAATTATTTACTAATTAAATAATGAACATTATTTAGATTAAATAATAAATATTCAAAAATATTTATTAATTCCTCACCAAGTATTAGCCAATTTACTAAGTATTTGGGATACCTCAGTGAAGACATGAGCCCTGCCCTCAAAGTGCTTAAATCGGAACTGAGAGTATACTAACTCCAAGTTTGTTGGATTTAGTACTCCAAGTTATTGGAGTTGGAGCTCTTTTTCAGTGTATAAATTATGCTATATACAAAGCTATATTAATTTTCCAGAAAATGAATAACTTGGTGTAATATTCTCATGCAAGTCAATGGCAATATCCATACAGCTTGTTTAGCTGCCATTATTAACGTAGAAATTTTCTTTTAAAATTGAGGTTTATAAGCCCTGGCTGGTGAAGCTCAGTGGACTGAGCGCAGGCCTGTGAACCAAAGCATCGCTGGTTTGATGTCTAGTCAGGGCACATGTCTGTGTTGCAGGCCATATTCCCAGTATGGGGTGTGCTAGAGGCAACCACACTTTGATGTTTCACTCCCTCTCTTTCTCCCTCCCTTCCCCATCTCTCTAAAATAAATAAATAAAATCTTTAAAAAATTGAGGTTTATATTTCTCCACAGACTTAAAATTAACGAAGATTTTAAGATTGTATATAGATATCCAAAACTCCATTATACCAAGATTGATATTTGCCAGTCTACATTGAAGCCTTAAAGTGATCTTCCTCTGTTTTTAGTACTGGCCATGTCTACTGTTCAGATAGTGGCCTCCACTTCTAATATCCACTGCTCTGCTGCCCAATATCCACCTCCATTTTTCTTCTCTTTGCCTTGCTTTTGGTTTCTGCCTCTTCTCCAGAGAAACTTGACTCTTATTCAAAGCAGCTGGCTGTTTAAGGACATCATTAGGCAGCTGCCCACTCTTTTCCTTCCGATCGCTGTCATGAACCACCATTTATTATCTCTGAGCCCTTTTACTTTCATTGCCACTTTCTGTTCAACATTGGTACATTTGTGTTAAGTTACACTTGTGCCTGAAGATGGGGCTGTGAGAAAGACTGGATGTGTGGAAGGGTGGGCTACTTACAAGTTTGGAGCATTCTGGACACTTGAAGTTGCCAGAAGGCTGATCTGTTATGCCCAACATATGTAATATGATCAAAGTCCAATTCAGCTTCCACACATTCTCATCTTATTACAAAGAGTATTTTATAGCCCTGTGGGGGGAATACATTTTCTCCTTTGGGACATGAACTGAGGTTAGCTGCCTGTGTAGATAATAATAAGAGGAAAGTACCAAACTGTTCCCTCAAATTTCTACCATTTAGATATAGGAGGGAATTTTTATGCAGATCTTAACCTGTTTATGTCGCTTTGCCCCATTTTCTTGTATATAGCTCTATGTTATTTTATTTCCTATATGCTGCTGAATTGTCTATAGTGGGAATGTTTTATGTTTAAAACTTTTAAAATAGAGGCATTTAGGGATTTACTGTTTATAATTGTTATCACCCATTTTATCAGTTCAAGAAGATAAAATTTAGCATTAGCATAGAATATATTTAAAAGCAGTTTAATAAAAATTTATTCATTGGGGAAAAAAGTGTTTGAATCACTTGTGAGAATTACCAGCTTTGACCAAGTAATTGGGAATACTGGTATTAACATAAATACTCTTGAAAGCCATGTGGGCACATCTCAATTCTGTCTCTACATTCAAAGAACTAATGGCAGCCCTTGCCTGAATTTCATGAAACATGTTATGAAGGCATCAGGAAGTAGCAAAAACAGAACCGAGTTAGGGGTCACATGAGCCCAATTCAAGTCTGTTAGCTGTACGCCCTCTGAGTTTCTGCTTCTTTAGCTATCATTCAGGGACAATAATCTTAAAATACTGTTATAAAAACAGAAACCACAGAAAACCTACCATACCTTAGGAGCTCAATAGATGTTGATTACTTCCCTCCCCATTTATTTAAGTCAAAACATTGTCCAGTATGCCCACAATACTCTATATTTTAGAACAATTCTAGGATTCACGTGCTCACTTCTACAATTCCAGGAATACTGGATCTGGTTGAAGGACCTGGTTTATTTTTAACACAATTAGTTTTGGGGTTTGGTTTTGCTTTGATTGACCCATTCAGATAATGAAGACTCTTGACAATTCATAAACATACTGATGTTTTCACTTCAACAACAAAATTAAAACAATTCAAAGTAATGAAAACCTGAGGAAAATAGGAAGCTGTGTCGTCATTTATATCATAGAGTCTTCTATTTCTTTAAAATAGGATTTTATTGACTTCTAAGTTATTTACCAGTTGAAAATAAGCGTAATCTTTCATTGCTAGCCGATCATCAACCTATGCAATTTCATGTAAATAATTGTACCTATTTGAACAAATTACCCATGCCTACTTTATAACAGACCTTAAAATAAAAATGTATACGTACCAATATTTTTTAAACTTTGCAACAACCCTATGAAGTGGATGCTTCTTTTTACCATCTTTAGCTGACCCAAGATGAAAGAGAGGCACAGAGGGGTAATTTTCCAAAGTTCAGACAACTAATAAGCAACAGAGCCAACGTTTAAACTCAGCACTCTGACTCAGAGCTCACTGATCACTTGACCATATTGTTATTGTTTTTTTTTCATTAAGTGACTGGGGTGGTTGAAAAGTTGAGCCTCTCAGAGCCCTTTAATTTCAAACATTAATTATATTTGGCAGATTCTTATGACAGCACTCAGATAAAATCTGCATTTGTAGCTTCAGTTTCTTCCACAAGTCATGAAGCGGTAAAATGTGCTCACCTGAACTCTACACTTCTGGCCCTTTCCCTCACTTCGCCATGCTACATGCTCTGCTTGTGGTGTCCAAAGCACAGCCTCACTGGATGAGTGGTGCGGTGAAGAAATCTACACATACCCACATACTCTTTTGAATTAAATGTCCAATCTCAATTTTATTTTCATCATAGTTTTATGATGTATGATAAAGGAATTCAGCCTATTCATATTATACTAAGCTTCTCAAGTTCTTTATAGGCAGATGATTAGATTCTTTAGTTCTTGTGGACTTGCTAGTTAAATTGCATGAACTGCTGTAGTACCTCAGGTGGCCTCCACTCTGGATCCTGGGTGCCCAGTTCTTCCAGAAAGTCGGATGCTCTGTATGTAGAGCATCCTTCATTTACTTGAGCTGTCTTTTCTCATTACTATATATCCTTCTCCAGAATTGATTCAATCATGTCATTTTCCAAATATCCTGCTACCTCTCTCAACCTTCCCCAGGCATCTATTTTGCTACCAGTAGAATCTAATGTCTCCTTCAAAATCACAGATAAAGTCAGTGTAACTTGCCCTGCTGATAAAGAATAACAATTCAAATGAGACGTTTAAAAAGTTGTATGTATCTTGAAGCAAAAATATTATTTGAAACTAATTAGCCATGAAAATAATGTATAATGTGCCTTTATAATAATTGTTATAGTTTTCTTGTATAGTTCTAAAAGGGGAAATGATACAAATAACATAAGACAGAATGTATCAATGATGTAGGAAATTTATTGCATTTTTTATTTGTTAAAAATCTAGACAATAGCTTCTTTTTTAAAAGGCTTAGAAATGTGTTTGATTTTTCTAATTTTGAGTAAAATTTTGGCTCTGCTTATTTAATTTTAACTATGCCAATGGATTGTTCAAGTAATTATTGGTAGTAGTTAGAAAGTAATTTTTATAATAAATACTGAGGTAACTTTTAAGCTGAGGTTATTTTTAATAATAGCAGAATGTATCAGGTATCCATAGATCATGTAAAATATAGGTATTCTTTTCCAAGCTTTTAAAAAATTTTATTAAGTTTCAGTTTCCTCTTCTATAAAATGAAGTCATTAAGATCTAAATTGCATGGGTTATTTAGGGACAAGATGAAGTAATGTCTTGTAGGGCATTTAACACAATACCTGGCACATAATAACTGTTTGTTAAATGGTGGTTATTATTATTATTGCTGATAAAATAAGTTACTACTTCTTTGGCTATGTACCAGATGAAAAATCCTAGTCTTGCTGTTAATGAGTGACTCATAAAAAATCTGTTTTTCAGGAAGGAAATTACCATTTAAAAATTTTTACAGTAAATTCTACTGTTGTCTTTACAGAACTTTTAAAACTGTCTTTTATCTTTTTTAAAAATAAAAAAGTGTCAGATAGTCCAAGTAGTCTACTTTATCAAAGATGAGCTGGGGTAAAAATTGAGATGTTTATTGACATGAGGTTTGGGTTTTCTTTTTTAATGATAATTGACAACTTTTGATTTCCTGACTTCTTTGAAGTGGCATGCTAAAACAAATAACTTAATCTGACTGTGTACTTAGACAATCTAAGTAGACACTCCCAGTCTCCACCTGCTTCTGGCTCTGAGTAATAGCTACATAGATGGTGGACGTGGTAAGGTAGAAACATGCTGGATGTTCTGACAGTAACATGCAGTGTAAGTAGGAGGTCTGTGCCCTGTGTCACTTACAGCAGCAAGGACAAGGGTACACCAAACACAGGACATTTACAGAATATGCCATGTGAAAACTGTAAATGTGTTGCTTTTTGTGCTGTAGTTTTACTATGGCAACTATAAAAAAAGTAGTAATGATAAAAGCCTGTTCAGACTGGTTTCTGATATTCAATAGTTGCCAAAAACTATTGCATTGCCTAAAACACCTCCCTCACACACCTAAGACATTCAGAGACATATTTAGTTTAGCATTTAGGGGTCTTCGATTCCATAAATTGTATAACAGCCAAAGTAAGTATAAACTATAGGGATTTGGGAATTTGAGGACAGAAGAAAGAGTGGAAGGGAAAGAAAGAGGTAAGGAGGGAGGGAGTTGGGCGGGGAGGAGAGAGAGAGAAATGAGCGTAACAGATCTCACAGTCCTTGATACCAAGAACATAGGAGTGTTATCCAAGAATATGTAAGTCTTCTAACTAGTGTGGAAAAAAGGAAATAGCTGTTTAAAATTGGTGAAAATAATTATAATGTTTAGTAAGATATTTTTAATAATAGTTAAAATGAAGAATTGGTGTTTACAGAATATGCCTGACACTTAAACGTTCTCTTAAGGGATAGGGTAAAAATACCTGTGAAAAAGAAATAATGGTAAACATACTATGTGATTACAAAGTAACAAAGAGAAGATACAATAAATTAAGTATGGCAGTATTCCAAGTGCTGTGATTATAGGAACATGCTCCAGGCAATCTCTAGTGAGCACAGTTAAGTAGAAAAAAATTGATAGCCTTTCGTTAGACTTACTTTTCCATTTTCTGGCTTCCACCCTGTTGCATAATGAATTAAATATTATAACTAAGTTGTATTGATGTTTTATGTTTAATGCTTTGTTAAAGGTCTTCAAATAGTTTTAAATGTTTCTTCAGGTAATTTTAAAAGTTGCACAGAAAATGCTGATAGAGATTAAAGAAAGGGAAGTCTCACCACAGAATGCATTAGTGTCATGGAAATGCCGTTACAGTTGTGAATGCCATGATCATTGGCCATGCCAAGGTAGCTTTATCTGTAGCATCAGGTTAGAGTTACACACTATTTTTTGCTGAAAGGGATTTTGCAGACGTAAATGATTTATAAGTAGCAGAGATACTTAGAACTTAGCATTTTGTGATTTTTTAATAATGCAAAATAGCTTGCTTTTATCATTGGAAGTAATGTTTAAAAACTTATTAGCTGACTTTGAAAGAAAAGAGTATAAAACTTTTTGTGGTCAAGAGAAGCTATACAAATTTACAAAATAAGTACATGGATAATTCAGATTCAAGTGCATTTTAGTTGAGCTCAACACAGAGTACCCAAATAATAGTAAACATTTTAATTAAAGAAAAATATAGATTACTGAAAACAGGATCCAAAAGACATTAAATAACTACCAGATCCTGCTTCAAGCCAAAGTGAAATAATAGGGACCAGATTTACCCTAAAGTCTGAATAAACAAAAAACAGAAAAAATATATGAAAGAACAAATTTCAATAGAATAGACATCAGGCAGTTAAGGACAAGAATCCCAGTGGTGTGGGAAAAAAACAAGGTGAGCTTAACAATTGTCCTGGAATACTGCCTTCTAAGGCTTTTCGGGTAGTTGCACAGGGAGTAAGAATGCTGGTGGAGCCCAGCAGGCTAACAGAATTAAGACAAACAAGAGTCTGAGAAAACCAAGGTGGCTGGAGTCTGCATGACAGAGGACTGGAAAAGAAAAACCTCCAGATTTCAGTGTTCAGCTGAGTGCTGGTGAGTCCGTATGTGTGAGAAAAGTATGCACAGCCAGAGAATCACCCGAAAAGGATAAAAGGATACAGGGCTAGTGCTTATGCAGGGCCAATAATTCTGTCTGTTCCCACTAATTAAACCAAAAAATCTCAAGATTCACACACAGTTGGATAGTGTACAGTTGCCCTGGTCCTAGGGACTAATTGGCCTGAGCACTATTGTCCTGCCTGACAAATGTTAACAGCAAGAATTAAAAAGATTAAACTGCTTCCAAGTGCATCCTGGGACAAAGACCAAAAATATTTATATAAATACAAACATCTAACACCCAAAGAAGTAAAATCACAATGTCTTATATTTAATAAAAATTATAAGACATGGCAAAAAGTAAGAAAATTTGACATAAATGGAAGATTAAATCACTAAATCAGCTAACACTGAACTTTTACAGATGTTGAAATTGGCAGACTAGAACATTAATGTGCTTATTCTAGCTGAAGTCCATGTGTTCAAAAAGTTCAGTAGAGACATGGGAACACTAAACCTGACTTTCAGAAACGAAAACTGCAATGCATAAGATGAAAAACACACTGGATGGGGTTGATAGCAGATTAAAAATAGCAAAAGGAAAAAATAAGAAAATGTGAAAATATAGCAATATAAATGATTTAAAATGAAAATCAAAGAGAAGAGGGAATTTTAAGAAAAGCACCAGTGAGCTGTGTAGAAAAACTTAGGTGTTCCATGTGTATGTAATTGGGGTGCCAGGAAGACACGTTAAAGAGAGTGTTTGGAAAACAGCATTTGAAAAAAATAATGATTTAAAAATTGCCAAATTTGTTTAAGCAACAAACCTGTAGATTTAAGCTCAATGAACCCCAATAAGCCCCAAATGAAAGAAACATGAAGAAACTATTCCAAGGTGCATCGTGGTCAAATTGCTCAAAACCAGTGATCAAGGAAAATGTTAAAAGCAACAAATATTAAAACAAAATAATTCCCTATGGGGTAGAAACATAAGAATAGCAACAGATTTCTTGTCAGAAATTAATCCAAGTGAAGAGACAGTGGAGCAACATGTTTAAGTACAGAAGGAGAAAAAAATCAATGAAAATATTTTTCCAAAAAAAAAAAAAGGGGGATAATTGGGTATGTTTTCAAATATGCAAAAGCTAAAGGAAATTATCACCAGGTAATTTTCACAGGTATGACAAAATAAAAGTCAAATAGCAAAATGGTAAACTCCAATTTCAGCACACAAAATCACATTAAATGCAAACGTTCTAAATATACTATGTAAAAGGAAATTTGCAAAATGAATAAAAAAGCAAGACACAACTGTATGCTGACTACAAGAAACACATTTCGAATATGAAGACACATCTAGGCTGAAAGTAAAAAGATGGGGAAAAGTTGGATTGACTATATTAGCACCAAAGCATATTTAAGAGCAAAAAAATAATACCAGAGAGAAAGAAGGTCATCCCACAGTGGGGTCATTTCATTGAGAGATATAATAATGCTAAATATTTGTGTGCCTAATAACAGAGCTTCCAAATGTACTATGCAAAACTTGATAGAACTATGAGGGAAAATTGAGAAATCTGCAATTATAATTGGGAATTTAAAGACCACCCAATCAATAACTGATAAGGAAAAAAAGAAAAGAAAATCAGGAACAATATAGATATTTTTTAAATGTTATTATCCAACTGGACCTAATTGAGATTTATAGAACATTCCACCCTACAACAGTAGAATACACATTTTTATTAAACACCCAAGAAGTTCAAAATGATTATCATCATACAGAGCATATACTCTGCTCACAGTGAAATTAAATTAGAAATCAACAACAGGAAGATCTTTGGAATATCATCAAATATTTGGAAACTAATTATTACACTTATAAATAATCCACAAGTCAAAAAATCAGCAGAAAAATCTCAAAGTATTTTGAACTGAGAGAAAATACAATATATCAATTCTTGAGCAATCCTGCTAAAGTAGTATACTAAGAGGTAATTTATAGAACTAAATGCCTATATTTGAAAAAAGAAGTAAAGTTTCCAAAATATGACCATGTAAAAACCAATTTTTAAAAATCAAAATACATAGAAATTAAATAGTAAATAGCAAAATACAATCATTGTACAAGAAAGGAGCAAAATAATAGAGAAAATCGGTGAAACCAAGAGTTAGTTCTTTTAGAAGATTAATAAAATTATCAACCTTGTTTAGAATGATCATGAAAAATATTAATAGACTAAATCCAAATTACCAATATGAAGCAAGAGAAAAGGGGAACCACCAAAGATCTTGATAATAAGGAAATAAATACATACCTTTCTACCAATCAATTTGCCAATTTCAGTGAAATGGACACATTTTTAAAAAGACAAATATTACCAAAACTCATTCAAGAAGAAACAGATGACCTGAGTAGCTCTAGTAGTTCCAGTAAGTACCAGTAAGTAGTTCTGAGTTCCAGTAAGTTCCAGTAAGTAGTTCTGAGTAGTTCCAGTAAGAACACTGTAGTCCTAATACTACTAAATTTTACCAACATTTAAAGAAAAGAAAATATTAATTCTACACAAATTCTTCCAGAAAACTGAAAAAGAGGAAAAACTTCCTGACTCACTCTCTGAAACCTTGACACAAAAATGACACAAACATATACTGCAAGTGCAGCTCCAACCAATGTTCCTCATGAACATTGATGCAGATATTCTTAATTCAATTTTAGCAAATCAGAAGGCTAATGCATTACAAGAAAGAAAGAACTATTTCCAGTAATGCTAGATTGGTTCAATATTCAAAGATCAATCAATATGATTTATTATATTAACAAATAAAAATTGAATAATGTTGTTATAATCTTAATAGAGAAATAATATTTACCAAAATTCAGTATCCATTTCTGATTTATTCATTTTTATTGTATTTTTTCCATTACCACTATCTCCCCCATACTTTCTTCCATGTCTAACCACACCTCTGCCACCTGTAATCACCACACTATTGTCCCTGTGTCCCTTTCTCTTTTTATTTTTTTGCTCAATCCCTCCAATCCCTATCCGCACCCCGAAGCTGTCTGCCTGTTCTCTTATCTGTGAGTCTGTCTCTATTTTGCTTGTTATCCAGCCCTGATTAAAACAAAAACTCAAAAAACAAAAAACACCTCCTGACGAAGTAGGCATAGAGGGGATTTTAACTTGATTAGGCCATCAGAAAAACAGGTATCTAACTTCTTGTTATATTAATTTGCCAGGGCTGCCATAATAAAATACCACAACCTGGATGGCTTATATAACACATTTATTTTTCTCACAGTTTTGGAGGCTAGAAATCTGAGATCAAGGCATTAGCAAGGTTGATTTCATTTTGAGACCTCAAGCCTTGTTTTGTAGATGTCTGTCTTTTCCCTTTGTCTTTCTTCACTTGGCCTTTCTTTTGTACATGTGCATATTTTATCCAAAATTTCCTTTTCTTATAAGTACACCAATCATTTTGGATTAGGAGCCATCCTAAAGACCTCATTTTAACTTAATTACCTCTTTAACGATCTCATTTTTCAAAAACAGTTACACTCTGAAGTAGTAGAGGCTAGGATTTCAACATATGAGCTGAGGGGCGGGACACAGTTTAGCCCATAAGAACAACAAAATGTTTTTCTGTAAAATCAGCAACAAAGTAAGGATGTTCATTTCCACCGCCTCTTTTCAATATTGTCTGTGTTGTATCTACCTCTCTCTCTCTACCTACCTATCTATCCCAGGAAGGCAGGAAATTAAAGCCATTTTGATCCAAAAATAAATAAAAGTCCCTTTATTCAGAGATAGCATGATCCTTTATGTAGAAAATACAGTAATGTTTTCTACAGAAGAGCTACTCATATTAATGTGTGTTTTGTAAGTTTGCAGGATACAAGAGCAATATCCAAAAATCAAGCATATTTCTATATACTTGCAATGAAGTATCAAGTTAAAATTTAATAAAATATCAATTACAATAACAGTAAAAATATAAATACTTAGGGATAATTTCATTTAATAAATGAAGGACCTGTACATAGATAACTACAAAACACACCTAAGAAAAGTAAGAAAAACTAAATAAATGGAGATGCGATGTTCATATTGCTAATGTGCCAGTTCTTAGGCTGGAATTCAATACTGTCCCAGTTAAAACCCCAGCAGCCTTTCTCATTTCAGCGTAGAAGCCAACTACTTGGTTCTTAAATTCATGTGGAAATTCCAATGACCTGAAATAATCAAAACAACTTGGAAAAAAACAATTCAAGCCCAACACTACCTGTTTTCAAGGATTATAGCTATTAATAATCAAGTTGATGTGGTACTTGTATAAACAAATTGACCAGTGGTATGGATTAAAGAGTCCAGAGACTGACTCCCACATATGAGTATGTAGACAAATACAAGTAATTCATTAGTGAAAGGGTCATCTTTCTGAAAGAAAAGACTAGAACAATTGGATATCCATATGCAAAACAAACAAAAAGGTTTGGACCATACTTTACATCATATTCAAAATAATTCAAAATCAATCAAAGACCTAATTTAAAAACTTGAAACTATAAAATTCCTAGAAAACCATGTTAGAAAAACCTTTGTTAATTTGGGTTAGGAGTTTTTTAGCTATGACACCAAAAGTAAATCTATAAAAGGTTAAAAAACTGTAATCCAACCCAGTTGGGTTTCATCAGTGTTAAGAAACCAAAAGTCTGAAAAGGTGTTCTTCAAAAGACACTTGAGAGAACTAGGAGACAAGCCACTAACTGGGAGAAATATTTGCATATCAAATATCTGTTGAAAGACTTGTGTGATGATTGTAGAAAGAACTTTAAACTCAATAGTAGGAAAACAACCCAATTTTAAAAGTGGCCAAAAGACTTAAAAGGGCATATCTTCAAAGAAGAGATACAGATTTCAAATAAGCACGTGAGAAAATGATCAACATCATTATTGATTACGTAAATGAAAATCAAATATACAATGAAGAATTACTATGTACCTATTAGAAAGCCTAAAATATTTTAATTTTAATTTAATTTTATTCTTTTTTTTTTAGTTCTTTTTCCCTTTTTTGCTATGCTCCTCCCCTTCCTACTCACCACTTCCCCCAGCAACTGTCATCTGCTCTCCATTTATGAGTTTCACTATTTTACCTGTTACTTCATTTCATGCATTAGATTCCACATATGCGTGTAATCAGATGATACTTGTCTTTCTCTAACTGGCTTATTTCATTCAGCATAATGTTCCCCAGGTCCATCCATACTGTCACAAAGGGTAAGATTTCCTTTCTTTACAGCTGAGTATTATGCTGTTGTGTAAATGTACCATAGCTTTTTTATCCACTCATTTGTCCATGGACACCTGAGCTGCTTCTAAATCTTGACTATTGTAAATAATGCTGCAATGAACATAGGGATGCATATATTCTTTTGAATTAGTGTTTCAGGTTTCTTTGGATAAATTCCTAGAAATGGCATCACTAGGTCATAGGCAGATCCATTTCTAATTTTTTGAGGGAACTTCATACTGCTTTCCATGGTGGTTGCACCAGTCTGCATTCCCACCAACAGTGTGAAAGGGTTCCCTTTTCTCCCTGTCCTCACCAGCACTTGTTGTTTGTTGATTTATTGGTGAGAACAATTCTGACAGGTGTGAGGTAATATCTCATTGGGTTTTAATTTGCATCTCTCTGATGACTAGTGATGTTGAGCATCTTTTCATATGTTTGTTGCTCATCTACATGTCCTCTTTGGAGAAGTGTCTATTCTGGTTTTCTGCCAATTTTTTATTTGGATTGTTTTTCTTGGTGTTGAGTTTTATCAGTTCTTTATAAAAATTTTAAAGGCTAAAATCTTAAAAACTAACTCATGATGGCTCATTTCTTTTACCTCTGTGACTTTCTAAATAAACTTTTGCTGGGAAAAAAGCTAACTCACCATAACACGTTTTAGTGAAAATGTGAAGCAACTAGACACTCTCGCATTGCTGGTGCGAATGTAAAATGTTGCCAACACTTTGAAAACAATTTATCCATTTTAAAAAATAAATACAGACCATATGATCCAGCCATTCCTCTCCTTGATATTTACTCAAAATAAATGGAAGCATATGTCCATACAAAGACTTGTACATTCATGACAGCTTTATTTATAAAAGTCGAAAACTGGAAACAGCCCAAATATCCATCAACAGGTGAAAGAATATGTAATTGGAATACTAGTCAACAATAAAGAGAATGAACTAGTGATGTGTTATTTTGGATGACTCTCAAAATAATGATGCTGAGTGAAATACACTGGAGAAAAAAGCGTACATTTGGTTCCAATTACATAAAATTCTAGTAAATGCAAACTTATGTGTAGTGATAGAAAACAGGTTGCTTGGGGATGTGAGAAGCAGTGATTCAGGGAAGTACCACAGAGAACACATGGTAACTTTAAAGGTGATGTACATGTTAATTATATTGATTGTGATGATGGCTGCAGAGGTATATATATGTGTCAAATCTTATTAGAGCATACACTTTACGTCTGTTAATCATACTTTGGTAAAGCTATTCAAATAACTGTGCTTAAATCCATGAAAGGGCCTCTGTGTGATAGTAAATAATTGCTGCGTTTTAAAAAATGTATCTCAATCTAAAAGTAATTATAATAGGGAGTAATATCAAACTGTTTCCTTTAAGGAGTTGACAGTTTTTCACACCATTAAGACTGATTTTATCTAAGAATAGAGGAAATTGAGGTTTATGGGAAAACCAATCCTTAGGCTAATAAAATCCTTTAAAAAAAAAACAGGAGGAGAGGTTGTTTATGGTTGAAAGAAATAGCCCTATGTTTATGTTAGAGCTGACATTTCAACCATACCTTAAAAAATATACATGATTTCAATAGAGGAAGATGAGAAATTGTAGCTAGGAGGAAGAGAACAAAGGCAGAGTTGAAAGAGGTCATGGAACATGTTTTAGGGAATAGCGATCATGTAGTTAAAGCAATTCTGTTTCCTCTTTGACTCCATGAACGGAACTAGTCAATCTTGATTCTGCATTTTCTGATAATTTACTTCATACCTGTCACATTTTATTTCATCATGTGTGTCTCTGGCTTTATCCTTGGGCACTCTTCTATTAGAAAGGACAACATTTGGCTCATTCTAAATGTTCAATGGTAAGTGCTATGCAGCTTTAAAAAACAGGAAAGACTGGGAGTCTGTTATAATCAGAGTAGGCAGGTGGAATTTGTCTGGGTCCTATGAAAACACAGAAGGTTTTGGATGAGATGAGAGTAGAGAGAAGGGCATTTCATAGACAGAGGACAGTGACGTGTGTGGTGGTTGAGGGAGTATCTAGTACTGAGAATTGAGGCTTACAGGAAAAACTTTTTATTAGCGGTGATTATTTAGCCCAACAAAGTAGAGACATATGTACTATATTTAAAGTGAAAAAAAGAAACAACACATATTTCCTCTAGTTTCTCCCTTGGCTATTAAGTAGAGCAGAAGAAGCAAATAATTTTCTTGCCATTTTATTTTATTTTATTTTATTTTATTTCATTTCAGTTTATTTCATTTATTTTTGAAGCAAAGAATTTTCTAAGTTATTAAAAATATATCAGATACTCTCTTTGGGGAAATATATTTATTTCCTTTTCTCTGTAGTTAAGATGTATGTACATTTTGTCAATATGGAATTAAGAATAATACCCTGGCTGGTGTAGCTCAGTGGATTGAGCGTGGGTCTGTGAATCAAAGGGTCATGAGTTCGATTCCCAGTCAGAACACACGCCTGGATTGCAGGCCAGGTCCTCAGCAAGGGGTATAGGAGAGGCAACCACACATCGATGTTTTTCTCTCCTTCTCTTTCTCCTTCCCTTCCCCACCTCTAAAAATAAATAAATAAATATTTAACAAAAAAGAATAATATCTTATCATTATTGGCATTACATTCTATTTTCATTATGAACCTGTACTGGGACAGGGATTAAACAGGACTGAGAAACAGTGAACTTGAATGTCATCTTTTAGGCAGGACTTGTGCTTAATTTAGCTTTGTGGTATTCTAGAAAGAACTCTGGTTTTATAGTCAGAGCACCAGGATTTGAATCCCAGTTTACTTTAAAACTTGTTCAGTGACCCTTTAACAACTTAATTCCCCTATCAGATCCTCTTTCATCACTTATTAAATTGGGGTAAAAAATAATGACTTAAAATCATTAATGTGTGGATTACACACACACACGAAAGCATGAGAAAACATGTAGCACGTTGCTGATACTCAGTAGTTATTAGCCATCATATTCTTTATCTTACAGAGATAATATAATGCTATGTAGTTGACAGATATTGAGACACTTGCTGAATGAATCGATACATGAATGACTGAGAACCTTTGAAAAACACATTTAAAAAATATTACAGTGTTCAAAATACTTAATGTATCTAGAAGCTGGTGGTGAAAGTAATCTTTATCCTGGTCATCTTTACGTGTTTGAGTAAAAGAACAATGGTAAAACTTTACCTTTTCTTAGGTTATATGCCTTAAAGGTCTGTGAGCTAACTGTGGGAGGGCTCTACAAAGACATGATCTGCTTGGGGAGGAAAGGTGGCTGATCTCTCAAAGAAGGGCCAGGAGCCTGTTCCTTGGTAGGCTTTATTGGGTTCAATTTGCACAGGAATACAGGTAAAGCTCATCGATCATTGTCAGGGAGTAATGATCAAACAACAGATAACATTCAAAGAACTATGAGGGCTTATTCTGAGTCAGGGTCCCTTAGCTAAAGGGCCATAAAACTTTGGTAAACAAAGTCATTTTATGCTTGGACCCTGATAATTTAAACTGAGGGTATACTTAGCAAAGCAGGTTTCACAGGATTTTATGTGTTCTTTTCTTAGACTAATTGCCCCAGAAACTACCTGTTCCTGCCTAGGGCTGCACCGCCCTCCGGCACTGTTTCAGGCTTAAGTCGGGTAGGGAAAGTAAGGCAGCCAAGAGATTAGGAGACTTCTCAAAGACAGAATGAGGATTCAGGCTATGTCAAAGCCATGGGGTGAGCGTCCATCACCCCCTTTTTCTTCCCCAAGGTCCTTCCCTGAGGGCCCCTTCATGACCATGCCTGTCTTAGGTTGTCTCTCCCTTGAAGAGTCTTACCTATCATTGGCTAACCAGTCATCCACCTGAGGCCAAGCAGAGTGAAATAAAAGTGGGCAGAGGTGGCACCCCTGCCAGGGAGATAAGCTTTGTCTCCATAGTGGCTTATGGTCCCAAGGCCTCTTACTCAGTCTTAGCCATGGGGGCTTACATCTTCTGAAACCAGGCAGGGCAGTTCCCAACAGCTAACTATGCCAGTTTTTTTTTTTGTTGTTGTTGTTGTTGTTGTTGTTTTTTACTTTAATCATTTAATTTCTATTTTAATTCAGTTTAATTTTAGATGGGCCTGGTTCCATGTAAGAGCTGGGTCTCCAAGTCTCTGCAGCCCCTCCCTGTTGTAGCAGTGTGCATTGTGATCCCTCAGCCATCTCCAGTGACTGATCTCCCATCTAGACAGAAGTATTTCTCCTAGTTCAGAGAATGTTCTGGAAGAATATTCATTGTTCACAAAAGTATATTTGTCTTATAATTTAGAAAAGGACATTCAAATATAATAAAATATGAAAAAGGCATATCTTAAGAATGGAACTTTGGGTGTTAAAACTGTATTCTGAAGGTAAATACAATTTTAAAGAGTAACCTATACTAATTTGATTTAAATAAAAAATACTGAAAAAAATATGAATTATTTAAATTAGCATAGCATTTATAGTTTTGTAAAATGCTTAAAATTAGGGACATTCAGCTACAATTTGCATTACACTATTATTTTACATAGCTAACTGTTCAGGTTGATTAGAACAAAACTACCAAGTAAACTTCAACACAATCTGTATAATAGAATCTGAATTAGATTCAAATTTATTGTAGGTACACTTTTAAAGACTTTATTGAAATAGATGCCACTTTGCAAAAAGAAAGAACATAAAGTGTCAAACTTATTCCTTTTCTGGTGGAGGGGAAGTGAGTCTCACAGTTCTGTGCTTCCAAGATCTCTAAGGCCTGGTCTTGATGCTTAGTGTCCACTGTTAGTGTTTCATTGGAGGTGTTCCACAAATATCTGTGGAATTTAGAAAGGTTAAATTTATAACCTATATTATGTTATAATTCAGAAGACAAATGCTAAAATGTAGGAAAATCTAAGGATGTTTTTAAATTAAGGTCTAATTGTTCAAAAGCTATTTGTGGTATGTTCTAGAAAGGCAAATTTTTTTACTTTTTTTTCAAGGAACTCATTTGGACATAATAAATAAACAAATTATAGTGCATGTTAGATGGTGATAAGTTCCACTTCAAAAAAAGAAAAGAGAAGTAGGTGTAGGGGAAGTCACATGTGTTGGAAGGAGAAAAGGAAAGAGGGTGTAACTTTAAATGGCGTGGTGAAGAGAGGCCTCGTTATGAAGGGTTACTGTTGAGTAGTCTTGAGGGCAGTTGAAAAAAAAACAAGGATTAGAGTAATTGTAGAATTGGAAATTTAAAATTTAATTTGTCTATTTTGTTACATATGTTACTTCTCACCAAGAGGATGCAGATGAGGGTAAAGTCAGCTTTTGTTTCTTTCCGTTCTTTCCCTTTAGCTTAAACAAGGAATAGTAGTTCTGCTCTATTTTCTCTTTTCTACTTAGCTAAAACACGTGTGCTTCATGGGATCTTTGCCCATCAATAATAAGAACGAGCTTTATTTGAGAATTTCTTCTTGACTGCCCAAAGCAACATGTAGCATAATTTCATAGAATTCATTGTGTTTTAGAAATGTAACAATTCATATGTTGCCAGTTTTAGAAGATTCTTAGTCATCTCAGTTTGAGCAACAAATCAATTTACCATCCCTTTGGGTCATTGAATTACAGATTCAGATAAGAAAACAGTTTATTTTCTTAATATTCTTGATTGATTTTATCCTGATTTAAAAATAAACGTGTTTGTTTCTTACAGATTGTGTTTCTGGCATCTGCCTATGCCAGTCCCCAACTCACTGAGGAGAGCTGTTCAGCTGTGGCTGCAGTCACGCACTACCTGTATCTTTGCCAGTTTAGCTGGATGCTCATTCAGGTTGGTATCTTGCTTCTTCACCCCCACTCCCACCCCTGGCCCTTTCAGCTTTCTAATGAATCTGGGTGGAGTGATCTTATTTGATATTCTTTATACCGAAATGGAAGTAATTCTATCACTGCATTCCCAGCAGATTAATTTGAGAAAAACCTTATAAGCTATACAGCATTAGAGAGCATACTGAATTTGAGGAAATGAAAAGAACTGTAGTAAGGTAAATTATAAAGGTGTGGTAGGAAATGAGGCTTGTGATGTGGGCCACCCTGTAAGGCACAAGTAGAAATTTGATTTTTTTTTTTTTGTAGAGGAAGTCTTAGAATTATTTTAAGCAAGGGTGCAACATGATATGGTTTAGATTTTAGAAAGATCTCCTTGTTTGTGGTGAACTGGGAACAGGAAAGAGCTGACATGAAGGCAAATTAAGTAGCATTAGATATAGGTGTATTGAGGGGAGATGTATTGAGCATGTAGATGTATTGGTGGTGTCAACCAGGGAGGTAGCAGAAGTAAAGGGAAGTGGTCACCTTTTGAGGCTTTTTGTTTCGCTTTGCTTTTTTAAAGTAGAACTATAGGAGGTAGAGTTGGGTTATGAAGCCTGATGAGGGTGGAATGATGGATGTCTCCCAAGTTCCTGGCATGAGTGGATGAGTAGATGATGGTGCTTTGAACTGAAATAATGATCACTGGAGATGGGGGAAAGATGATGAGTTTTTGAAGATCTCCAGTGGAAACTTTGGGAGAAGTGGGGTAAACGAGGCTAAATCTCAGAACGGAGGCCCATGCTATAGAAATACATTAGTAAATTGTTGAGTTAGTGTTGGAAAATGGAGCCATTGTCTTAGAAGCGATCCCTTTGGGAGAGAGTGTAGAGTGAGACCCTAGGAGCCTTAGCTTACTCTCCTGAGGAACTACTAAATGTTGAGGAGACATTTGAACTCTCCTTTTCTGACTAACGTCCCAAATTCTGCCTATTGTCCTATGCTGATTTGCTTGATAAAGGGGCTAATGTGAGAAGTGGGTCCACTCAGTAGGATTGGTGTCACTAATGACTCAACTAAAATGCTGACTTTGATAAGGATTTCCACATAATGGTATTGTTAAATATTTCATGTGACAGAAATAGTTTCATCTGTGTTTTTGACTGTGCATGAGATCTACTTTATGTAAACAGATGCATTCAGGCACTTGTATTTTTTTATTCTTGAATAAAAAGGATGTGGGATTTCCACTATAGAGCATTATTGAAATATTTGCATCATACAGGTGCTGGAAGAAGAGAAAGGGCAAGAAATTGAAAACTTATTTGAAAATATAATAAAAGGAAAATTCCCTAATTTGATGGAGGAAATAGACATACAAGTCTAGGAAGCAAGAGAGTCCCAAACAAGATGGACACAAAGAGGACCACACCAAGGCACATCATAATTAAAATATCAAAGGTTAAAGATAAAGAGAGAATCTTAAAAGCAGCAAGGAAAAAGCTGATAGTTACCTACAAAGTAGTTTCTATATGAATGTTTGCTGATTTCTCAAAAGAAACTTTGTAGGCTAGTAGGGACTGGCAAGAAATTTTCAAAGTCATGAAAATAAAGGACCTACAACCTAGATTACTCTGTCCAGCAAACCTATCATTTAGAATGGAAGGGCAGATCAAGTGCTCCCCAGACAAGGTGAAACTAAAGGAGTTCATCATCACCAAGCCATTATTATATGAAATGTTACAAGGATTTATATAAGAAAAAGATTAAAACTATGAACATTAAAATGGCAATAAATTCACAACTATCAACAGTTGAATCTTAAAAACAAACTAAGCAAACAAGCAGAATGGAAAAAATCATAGACATGGAGATCATTTTGATGGTTATCAGTTGGGAGGGGGAGGGGAGAATGGGGGGAAAGGTGCAGGAATTAAGAAGTACAAATTGGTAGGTACAGAATAGGCAGGGGGTTGTTAAGAACAGTATAGGAAATGGAGTAGCCAAAGAAATTATACACATGACTCATGGACATGAACTAAGGAGGCGGATTGCCAGAGGGAATGGGGGGTACTAGCTGGAGAGGGAAAAAGGGGGAAAAATTGGAACAACTGTAATAGCATAATCAATAAAATATATTTTTTTAGAAAGAAAGGCTTTACTAATGTCTAAACTCAAAAAATAGAAAGAAAGAAAGAAGAAAGAAGAGGAAAGAAGGAAGGAAGGAAGGGAGGGAGGGAGGGAGGGAGGGAGGGAGGGAGGAGGTATTACTAGGAGAGGATAACAGACAAACTCAAGGAAGGGATGTTTTCCCAGGTATGATGTAGTTGTGAGTATTGAAGGAGAAAAGAACTGAACTATTTAGTTAGTAGAACTAATTGGGGCAACTGGAGCCCTGAATCTGGGTTTGAAGTCTGGCTCAGCCAGTATTTTGGCAACCTTAATCAAGTTACTGACTTTCTCTAAGTTTTGGTTCTAAATCTGCATATGGGGATAATGATTCCTTTCTCATAGAATTTTTGTTTTATAACTTTTTGAGCTGCTCTAATTATGGAAAGTTGTGATGTTCTCTAAATTTCCCTAACAATTAAAAAATAAAAATAATTCTAAACCATATAACATAAAACTTAAATATCTGCTGAAATTAAAATACCCTTTGCTAGAGTCTGTGTTTGCAAATTCTTTAGAAATTTAAAGTGAACTTTTTAATTTGTGTCCTCTGCACATTGTTATTTATCGCAGGGACTGAGGTCCCCATTGGTGTGCTGAATGTCTTCATCCAGGTCCCTGACCTATTCAGTTTTTTCATGAGTGATTTAGATGAAAACACAGGAAACTGCCCTATCAGGTTGGCGATGATAAAGAGCCGAAAAAACAGTTGAAAGAGCGAGCTGCCTGTTTTAGGGGTACAAGTAGAACCAATATAGAGAAACTGTACTATAGCAGATTGAAAACTAGAATGGAAGAGCCATAATCTGATGGGAATGACTATAAACAATTTGAAATTGTAATTTAGCACAAAATAGCAATCAAATGTGTGATTGGATTGCTTAAAACACAGCAACTACAAAACAACACAGGCCAAAGTTACATTAGTAACAATACAGAGACAGCTTGAGGAGCAGTGGCTGTGTTGTAGTCTACAATGTTCAGATTATGTGGGGACCCTTAATGCTTTCATGAATCATTTTTCAGCAGGCATATTAATCAGCCAATAGGAAGTCAGAAAACAGTGCTATAAGGCAGGACTTGTGGAACTTTGGAGGCAACTGGAGAGAACTAACCTGGAAAAAACTTAGGGAGATGTGATGGCTGCCTACAAATACAAAATACATTTGGAAGAACCAGAGAAAATGGGTCAACAATTAGGGAAGCAAATTTGAGTCATGTTAAGAACTTTTATAGCCAATAAAACTGTCAAAGAGGCTGTTTTCAGAAGTAGCGGGCATCCAATCACTGAAATATGTTTAAACAGGGGGAAATGACTAATTTTTGAATATGGATTTAGGTGGATTTCCTGCTTTGGGGGAGAGTTAGAATGGCATATAAAATTTCACTTAACTTAATAGAGATCTGGTATACTCTATATCTCTTCTTCAAGTCTTAAGTAAATATGATTGTGGCTCATGCACATTTAGTAAACTAATTAGCTTTCTGTATACCTAATGGTTTAGGAAAACTATTTAAAGTACCAGTGAAGCTCAATGTACTTCAGATGGTACACCACATATTTTTCATGGTTTGTGGTGTGACCACAGGGGAAAATTCAATAACTTCTGAGTCTAGGTAGGTTACTTCTAATGAGTTGCTTTGTGGTTGGAGGTTGTCACTTTACCAGCCTGTTTTCCCATATATAAAGTAATCTGCTAAAATCTTTTCTTAAAACTAGAATTCATTTTTAAAACATCATGTAAAAGATTACATTACTGTTGATCCAAACCTGTTAGTCAAAAAGGGTTGAAAAAATTGAGAGAATATAAATATTTTATTGATTCTAGTTCTTTTTTAGCACTATAAGAGAGAATTTGATATATGTATGTTGATGCATAGCTTATAATGGCAAAAGTTAAACATTAACTTTTAATTATTGGGCTAAGCATATCAGAATTATTGTATATTTTGATCTGCATTATATATTCAATCTTAGAATAAATGCATTTAAAGCCTTTATCTTGAATAATTATTTTACTTTTATAGCACATACTTTTAATACAGTATAGTAAAATTGGATTATATTTTATAGTAAAGAAAACTTTTATTAGGCCCTGGCTGGTGTGGCTCCATGGATTGAGTGCCAGCCTGTGAACCAAAGGGTTGCAGATTCGATTCCCAGTCAGAGCAGATGCCTGTGTTGTGGGCCAGGCCCCCAGTAGGGGGTGCATGAGAGGCAACACTGATGTTTCTGTCCCTCTTTTTCTCCCTCTCTTCTCCTCTCTCTAAAAATAAATAAATAAATAAAATCTTTCTAAAAATTGTATTGGGTAAACAAGTTATATAACTTTTCCTAGCCTAGTTCTCCTTATCTGAATAATCAGGGTTTGTAACAACAGTACCTCTTTGAGAATTGTTGAAAGATAAAATAGATTAACACATGGAAAAAGCTTGGAATGTTCCTGGCACAGACTGCGCACTCCATACATATTTACCCATATTAGCTAAGCAAATATGGGACTGATATTTCATAGATTTTGGCACACATTGAAAACTCTGCTTTTCCAATATCACTTACACTTTTCTGTAACAAAGTAGAATTAGTCTGATACAGTGGAAAGAATTAAAGTGAGGCAGACAGTAAGCAGGGGCAAAGCCTTAGCAAGCTGTATAACCTCTAACCTCTTTACTACATAAGTGCATGTGTGGCCATTAGCAGGCTCCACGCCTGATGGCCTGACTGTTTCTTTAGGCCTCCCCTGTATTTGACAGGGAAGTCCTACTGTGCATGACGGGAATAGAGTAACTGAATATTTTGCTTATCACTTTTTAAGCAAACTCACAGATTCCCTTTTTGGCCATGGAAATTGAATTATCCTCTTGTTTGCTCTTCATGTAAGATTACTCCATGGAATTACTGAAATGATTTCCCACTTCCTTGCAATAGCAAGGTCATACCTACTTCACGAAAGATTAACAGTGAGAATTTAAACTGTTGTAATTTTTTACTGTTTCCCTAGTTATTGTTTTATTGTCATTTTTTTGATATTTTCATTTCTCTTTTGTTTTGATTTGCTTTTATTTTAGAAATAGCATATACTAAGTTACAAAATATCATCAAACACTAGAAAACTATAAAATAAAAAGTGCATCTATTTCTTCCTGTTTCGCACACTCTTCACCCTCTGCTCTACTCTAAACTCACTTCCAAAGGTAAACACTGTTCATGATTTCCTGTGTATCCCTGCAGAAATATTCCACAGGTATACAAATATTTATAAATATATAAACAAAAACATGTATATCCTGTGTATATATATATATATATAGTATATGTATATATTTATATATGGTGTATATATAGTGTGTATACCTACAAATTCACCTTATACGTTTATACTTTTTTCCTGTTTTATAATAGTTATTCCATAATTTATCTTTCTAGTCTCCTATTAATGAAATGCTGGTTATTTTCAGTTATTTTTGTGATTATAAACTATGTTTCCTTAAATATCTTTGCATTCTGAATATTTGCTTCCTTATGCACTATCCAGAGAATAAATTCCTAGAATTTATGCCTTTAGTATTAGCATCTATGGAAAATATGCTACCAGATAGATTGCCAGACCATGAGTTAATCCATGAAAGAAATAAACCACAAGTAAATTTTTTGAGATATTATTGTATAATATAAGTAAACAGAAATGTAATTCTGTCTGTATATTCACGTGGCCGAGTTTCATGAGCATTTCCTGTCCGTGAGTTAAAGTGTATAGCAATCTGTTTCAGTTGTGCACAACATCCAAACCTCGGATTGTCCTTGCGGTCTGCTCACCTCATGCATAGGGACACAGTTTATTTAAAAGGATAATGTTTTATTCTGAAACTAAAGCTTACTTGAAGAATGTATTTTCTACGTGGCAGAATAAAGTTAGAAATCATTTTACAATTGTACTTGAGCACTCACATCTCGTGCCTCAGTTTCTCCACATAATGAGGCTGTGCAGAAGTGAATACTTAGTGCCGGAGCATACCACAGGAAGAGGAATGCTACACTTAGCCATGTTTTCCTTTATTATTGATTTAATGTGGGGGGACATCAAAGGTATTGGAGATAACAGACCGGTAATTACCAAGATAAAAGTAACATACCAGGAACTACTGAGTCCTCTAATCCTCAGGAAACCTTGTAGTTTATGTCACGCAAAAGTGGTGAAGAGAGAGGATAACTGGAGCGAGGACATGTGGTAACATTTCTTGGTCTGTCCTCTAAAGTGAATCACTAACAACGTATGGCAATGACAGGATTAATGGCATCCATGATCTTTGACCAAACTTGATGCTATAAATTCATCCAAGGTTCCTGGTGACACAATTAATGACCAAATATTAAATGGCAGGCTAGATACTCATCTTATCTCACATACCATGACAATTTATGGGGTCCAAGTAACCTATTTTTAACTTAAGAAAAAGAAAAGGCATTTCTTTCATATTTTACAAATATACTAATATGTCTTATGTTATTATATGTTATACGGCTGAACTAATCAATTCGTGTTTATGGAGCCTATGAAAGAGTAATTATGAGCAATGATAATCAAACAGATAACAAAGTATGTTTTTTATTTTCCTATGTGAGTACTTGGAAATAGTAGTAGTATTCACTGCAAAGGTTACTATAAAAATAAATAAACAGTTCCATATAGGAATGCAAGTAAATATGCTTACAGATACAGTCTTTTAGTTTATTCCTATCTATGTGTGACCTGAATTATATCTGAGTATTTTAATTACTTGGTTTGTATCTTAATCAGAATCAGTTTAAATTCTAACAGCCCCACTTACTAATTCTGGGAAATACACTTCTTCCATTCTCAGTTTACCCCTGTGTTTTTAAAAAATCATAATAAAACTTAAGAGAAAAGTTGTCTTGATTAAATGAGATATAGCTTATTGTGGAGTCTACATTTATTCCCCAATTAGCAAATATTGATTCCATTCTTCCTTTCCTAAAATGTCTTATTTAACATTTTAAAGTTTCTATTAGTTAACTGAACCCTCTTGATTAGGAGTTCAATGAAATCAATGAAAATTATCAATCCTCCTAAAATTCTTTTTGGAAAGTAGTATATAAATGAATAAATTCAACTCAACCAAATTATGAAATTATTATTAAATTAAACTTGCTAACTGAAATAATATACATGTTTATTTATTTGAAATCTCTCAATAAAGATTATATGCAAAGGATTTTATTTGTTAGTATGAGGTATATAAAAATTAATCTACAACAGCTCACAGTTATGTTTTAGCCCTTT